>WOGO01005638.1:0-12290 GCA_015342085.1 Leptinotarsa defecta | reverse complement strand
TGTACATCAGAAAATGCGCCTTGAGGCATGGAACATATGTACCAAATATGCCAAAGATGTCTACAAAATTATCTCAGTTATTATTAAAAAACTGATTATTTTTGAAAACTTTGCCACCCTGTATCTCAAAAGTTAAGGCGTTTAGGACATACGTCCATAAGAAGTTTTTTTCTTAAAATGGGTCTAAGAATTGACTCCTTAAATATTAGCATGTGTTTAAGGAACACCCTGTAGACTTTCTTCCTAGTTTTCTAGAGAGATCAATCATCAGCGTAACTATGTCTGTACCCTATATCTGACTGTTTGCGCCACAATCGCGAAAAAAATTCCATATCGGCGATGAAGTGCGAAAAGACACTGGAACTGAGTGATTCCCCCTGTAGAGACCCTGAAAAAACATTGAATTCCTCAGTTAGCTGTTGGTTGATTTTGACTTTGAACGTAGCAATATTATAAAAGTTTCTCAGAAGACGAGTGAAATTGCTGCTGACCCCCCTGCCAAAGCAGTGTGTGTTCAACGGAGTCGAAGGATCTTTCGAAGTCTACGAATGCTACAAATAAATCACGGTTCTTTAGGCACAGTTTAATTGAAGAGATTGGTCGGTACAACCACGCGGTCTACGGAAGTCAGCCTGGCACTCAGGTATAATTTCATTGGTGTCACTCCAATAGGATAGCCAGTTTTTCGGAATAGAAGTGAATAGCGTCGTGTAGCAATTCGCATGAGCAATACCTCGATAATTTTGACGGTCTCCAACATTGCCTTCTTTGTGTAGCAATGTCATAACGACTTCACTCCAGACAGAAGGAATTAGCCCTAATTCATAAAGTCTGTTGAAAAGCGAACATAAGTAAAGAAACCAGTTGTCCGGCAGGTGTATAAAAAATCTTACATTATTCCGTCCCCCACGCGCATTTATCATTATGACTTTTGCTTATGACACGTGAAACTTCGTCTGGTGATAAAGTGCTGTCCAATAGTGAATGTTGAGCGTACAAAAACAATTAATTGTCAAGAATTTTTGGAGAAGCAATCGAGTCATGAAAAAGTACCCATTCAGCGGATCCCAAAACACACATGTGTATTTCAGAGCATAGTGTTTTCACAGCACCGCAAAATTCTTTGAAGTTCTCAACATTGCTACTGGAAATTGTTACTGAAGGTTTCTGAGAATATATTTTTTCTTTAATTAGTCTTCTATTTAAGCTTCCTTGGACTCTGTAGCTATTACCGGCGTTTCGTAAAGGACTTTGGGAAAATTGTTAGACCATTGCATAACTTGACTGAATAAAGCTGATGAGCTTCAAGGAGGAAGATGCGGTGTGGCTCTACCAAATCCAACATCTGAAAGGTTTGTGACCCAAATTGCAGAGACTATGGCAAGGACCCTACCTGGTAACCAAAAAGATGAATTATCTGGTGTATAGAATCCAATTGTCACCCATAAGCAAGCCTGAAATAATCCACATAGAGAGGCTGAGTCCTTACATTGGTCGTGATCTCCCATCTTGGAATGTTGTTCAGGGTGAAAATCCTCAATAGAAGGGGATAGTGTTATCAATCATGCTCTGAGGAAGATAACGCCGGCCGGCACTGGTAGCCTTAAACCAATTGTAACGTGGAGAAGAGCGTGCTGAGTTCGACCGATATGTCGTGGCTTGTCGCACCGAATCGATGGAATTTCCGGCGAATATTCCACTAACTTCGATCGAACTCCGAAAAATGTTTTAGCGCCTTCGATTGCCAAATAAAAGCTCCATTTACTGGACCATGGGGAGAGTCAAGTGGACGTTATAGTACAGAACGCGATGCGATCTAGTGAGGCGATAGACATTCGAATCGTAGTTGAAGTTTTAGTTGAAGTGTTTGTTGTATTTCAAATGAAATGAAGTTAAGTGATTATTTTTCAGTGCAGTAAATTATTGTTCAGCCCACGAGGAAAAACGTTACAGTATTTCAGACGGAAAATTTAATGTTTAAGTTTATCAATTTCTAAAGAATCTAGGAGGCTTCATTTCTGTATTTCATTTTCTGTATGTGAAATGTCGTAGTTTTTGTTGAAATCGTATCTCTTCTCTCCTCTGGCTAGCAGAGGTGAATTCAGTTTTCTATACTCCAAAACTTCTATGTTCTTCATTTATTCAAGTCCTCTTTATATGAACTTTTGGACAGGGACCCTCATGTTATCTTCTAACACATGGGCTGAAAAGTCAGGAGCTTAAGAAAGAAAACGCGTTTTTTTGTTCAAAATTGGCTTCATTCATCAACGTAATCTCCACCACGAGCCACACAATTATTTCAGCGCCGCCCTTACATTTCAATACCACTTTTGTAAGACGATTTATCTTTTGTCTCAAAATAAGCGCCAGTGTCAGCAATAAACTCTTCATTCGAGCGGAATTTCTCACTGGTGAGCATTTTTTGAAACAGTCAGTAGTTGCTGGCAGCCAAATCTGGCAAATACGATGGATGTGGGAGCAATTTGGAGTTCAATTCATGTACTTTTGCCATTGTGACACAGTGCGTTGGCTTGTTGAAACAAAGTTATTTTCTTTGCTATATATGGTCGTTTCTTGGCAATTTCGGTCTTCAAACGCTCCAATAACGCTTTATAATATTCACTGTTGAGGGTATTTCCCTTCTCGAATTAATCGATGAAATACCGAGGCCATTACCTTTCCAGCCGATTGTTGTTCTTTCGGACGCTTTAGACGAGGTTCACCAGTTACTTTTGATTTCGTTTCGATTCCAGAGAGAAGTGATGGATCCATACTTTATCCATTGTCACATATCGATGCAAAAATTCTGGTTTGTTATTTCCAACCATGTCCAAATATTGTTCTCTGTAGATAGAAATGGACAAAGATGCAAAATCAGTGGTTCTCAACATGTGGATCGTGTCCTAAAATTCATATAGTAATAATTTCAAGAAATTTCAGGCAAGGAATTTCGAACAAAAAAAAATTGAACTGAGAAAACCAATTCCACCTTTGCTTGCCACACTTCGGAGAATAACTAGGATTTCAACTCAATTTGTAACATATTACATATTGAAAATGGAGGACAAGAATCAAACTCATGGAAATCACTGAAAACATGAACATGAACGCAAACATTCAAATGCTTTTTCAAATCACCAGCAGAAGTTTTTCGCTCAACAATCTTGAATTTATTTTTACAAAATACCATGCAAGAAGTAACATATTTCAAATTCACCTGTTCACCAAGAATAAATATTGTATTACACTTGTCGTTTTAGAATGTACCCGTTTTGCCGGAATTGACCAATTATCTGATTGAGTTTTGTAACTACCTATTGTTGTATGAGAGACATTATACAGGCGGTATTTTCAGCTGATCCCATTCTTGCTATCTCGGAAACGGTACGACCTACAAAGTCGGTTGAATTGGACAATCGTTTTCTGATTTTGAGAACTGGAATAGTATTTTTCTAAATGGAACATATCAGTGGTTGTTTTTGAAATATTTAACAATTACTATAATTATCGAATTTCGTTTTTTTGACTCTACCGCCACCGCCGCCGAATGATATAAATATAGCCAAGAACTTTCAATGGGATGAACCAATTTGCAATGCGAAGTTTCGTTCATCAGATTTCATCTTCAAATACTTTTCACAAATACGGATCTGCTTTGTAATACAAAGCTGACATTTTTATGCATACGATTTATTATTTCATTATGACTCTGTTTCCCATACTCAAAATTTACATACCGTTTTCGAAACATATATATTTTTGGAAGATATTTTTTAGAGGAGTCGAAGTTGTTTTCTGTTTTTTATGTACTCAGCCTTCCACTATCTGTTAAATAAACGATATATAGATAATAATAGATAATCTGCTAGTGTGTAACAATGTACAAACTTAAAAGTCTACCTGCAAAAGTTTCTGCGTAAGTCAGTGATTCGTAGTCCCAAACTCTAATTCAAAATAGAGTAGATGACTGAACTGATAAAATTCCAATACTTTGTTTTATCGAAACAGCATTATTCATTTTTCTGATTGTAGAATACCCAAGCAACAACAAATATTTTTAAATATGTTCTCCGAATAATCAATATGAATTGAAATATATGAGATAATCCAGAATTTTCAACCTAAGAAAAACATATTCCGCAAATTCGTCATTACGACGATTTCAATCACATCTAAAACCCCATCATATTTTATATGCTTTTCAGAAGAAGTACATATGATTCAGGTCAGTTCCTGTTTATACGACGGAGGAATCATCATCATTTTCAAAATTGAAGTAACACGTTTCCTTTATGAATGCAAAAAAAATGTTGACCGGAACAGATGTGTAGTTGGCTTTATTAAAATGTGGCTGCATCGAAAAAAAAATTCTTGAGTCTAAGTGAAAACGGCAATGTGTATGTAAAAAAAAAGAAATCG
Organism: Leptinotarsa defecta; assembly: GCA_015342085.1. NCBI lineage: Eukaryota > Metazoa > Arthropoda > Insecta > Coleoptera > Chrysomelidae > Leptinotarsa > Leptinotarsa defecta. The sequence continues at coordinate 7,871 of WOGO01005638.1, read as the reverse complement.
CATTATCTCTCACTTTATGATAATACTGATAAAGGACTCTGTTTTCAATTTTCCATGTAAATTGCACCTTCTCATATTTCACAAACTACGCGCTAGCAGAATGAAATACTCGTATTTCACGAGCTGTCTGGTAAAGTTTCACCTGTGAAATTGCAGAAATATGCATTCCTCACCAATAATCGTCTTCGAACCATAGTGATGAATTGTTTCACTTTTAACACACAAGGAACAGACAAAAATGTTCTGGTGCGGGTAAAGTAATATCTGTTTCAGAGGGTTTTTGGATACTGATTCCAAATCTACAAGTCGTTTTGTTTTAGCCGAAGGCCTTCTCTCGTATAGTTTTGCCAAACAACATCGATGTTCATAAAACTTTTAATAAGTGCGGAAAAGACTAGTTCTAAACAACCTTCGTTATTTGAAGTTTTTACATTAAGTCAATACTTTTCCGACTTATTCTAGTGAAACCCTGCTGGTTTTGATTGTCAATTACCAGAATGGGTTGAAGAAAAAAAAGTACAAAAAGGGCCTTAATATAATGAGTATCACCTTTAGGGTGTACAGAGGGTGTTTTTGTTAAAAAAGTGGTCCGATGAAGACCAGCCACGCCTCGCCCATATGATATTCTTTGAGATGCATTTGTCAGTTTATTGAAAATTGAAATGACCTTTGGGGTCCTAATTTGTTTACATAATAACTAATTTTGTTTCATTTTGGTGATAATGAATCATGAAATGAGTTGTTTTTGAGTTTTTAATTTGAATGAACAAAGTAGGAAAATAAAATAAGTAATTCATCTACATTTTTTATCGATTGAAGAATCATGTAATTCATCAACATTTCAATAATCAATTGATATGAGATCATCACAGTATTGAACAATTCCATAAACCATCCATAACTTACAAAGATGTTTGGTGGCAAACAACAGAAGATTTTAAGAATATGCAAATACTCATGTAAAAAAATACTTAGCTTCACCAGAAATTTGTTATGTATACTTAACAAAGTAATAATTCGTTGTTGAAGTATGATAACAAGGTTCATAAAGTGTTATTGAAAAATATGGTTGATCTTCCTCTTGAAGATGATCACTTGGTGATCGAAACACGTGTCGAGATGTTAAAAATAGCGATTTGGTGTTGGAAAAAAACTCCAGTAATATGAAAGGGTTATAGTTTTAGGAGTGACTAATTTTTGGAAATTAAAGTTTTTGACTTTCTACCACTCCATCTTCATACAGAAAAATGTGGGAATCTTCCAAAGAAACGAAGGAAGTGATCAATTTTAAAACAAGTAATTTTATAGCCGGTCGGTAGCCGGTGTTTCGACGTGGTGCTTTGTTCACTCACTCGGCTCCAGGCTGAACGATAGATATTCACTTGCTTTCTTCTAACCCGTGTCAGGAATCACAGAAAAATTTGGAAATCTTCCAAGATTCCCGCATTTTTCTGTATCAAGATGGAGTAGTAGGAATCCAAAAACTTTCATTCCCAAAAATTAGTCACTCCTAAAAATATAATTCTTTAAAAAAACTATTTTTTACGCTGAAAAAAGTGAACATTTACGCATCAGAGGGATGCAGAAATTTCAAGTTTTTTTGACAGTTGAGAGTTGCACTAAATGGCAAGAGAAAGGAAACTGATTCAGAATGAATCGCTGATAATTTTTGAACACGCTTTTATTAGCTTCACTTGTATGTTTGTTTGTAACCGACTCCTTTGGACTCGATTTTGACTAATTTCAAAACGACAGATTTATTTTAAATTTTTTACATTTATCAAGAATCGGTGACAGTGCAATAATTTCATTCATTCATCTCATTGTCCTGATCGGGATCACCAGGAATGAATAATTTCCTCACACAGTCTTTGTGTGAGAGCAGGTGAGATAACCACACCGTCTGCGCATGCCTATATATTTTATATTTCAAAACAAATGAGCTCGAAATAGCAAGCCAAACTGTAAAGTGGAAAATGAATAATAGTTCAAAAAACTGAAAAACATGCTTTGATAGCCACACAAACTAAAAAATAATTCGAAACTAATTTAAGATTGTGTTCTACATCAATAATAAGTCCTGTAGCTTGATGTAACTAATGACTTTCAATAAATTATTCTGATTTTAGACTTATTGACAGTCATTAATTACATCAAGCCATAGGAGCAATTTTGAACACAACCTTAAATTAGCTTCGAATTATTCTTTAGTTTGTGTTGTATTTTTTAAACTTTTATTCCTTTGTTTGAAAGAAAGTGGATACTTCAATGAGAATATTTTTGAAATAGCAATAATAAATGCTGTTGAATTTCAGCTGGAGGAATTGAAAATACACAATTTTCAAACCTAAGTGAACTACTATTGAAATTTTATAAATTAATAACACATAAAATAACTGACTGACACAAATTAGGGACCTAGAGTTTTTTGAGGTTGGTGTCAGTAGAGCTCTCAAACCATGATTTTGTACTCAATATTCATTAATGACGTTCATGTACACACTATACATTGATATCATCAGAGGTTTGTTTAAGCGACGAAGTTATATGTTATGATTCGAAACTTTGCATTTGTGAATGTATAACAATTCTGAATAAGATCTTTACTGTTATTATAGAAATATATATGATCACATCACAAAAATGTCCGTCATTTTTTCCTATATAAATATCAACCCGCTCTCAATTAACTATTATATGAATAACGAAATTGTTCTAAAAATTGATTATGTATAGAAGACTTCTCTATAATTATAGAAACAAGTCTAGAAAATTTCCGAAAAAATTATGTAACAAATTTCAAAGAAAACTATTAACGAAAATGTGTTGATCATGCATAGAAGTTACTCTGAGGTACAAACTGGAAACAAAATCCAATTGTCCAGTGTCAAACTTTCTGTCGCGTAGGAAAAAACTAAATTTTCAAGTATAACAAAATGATTTATATAACTTAGTGGATACTGCGAAAAACTTTAGTTTCACATCAATCACAAAAAATGTTCGTCATTTTTTTCTCTATAAATATCAACCGGCTCTCAATTAACTATCATATGAATAATGAAATTGTTCTGAAAACTGATGTAAGAAGAATCTGAGAATCTGTTTAGACTTCTTCTTCATTATAGAAACGAGTGTGGAGAACTTCCGTATGAAATAATGTAATAAATGTAAATGAACGCTTTCAGACGATTTTTCGTTGACAACTCAAAAAGTAATGTTTTATACAAGAAATCATTTTCATGGTGAATCATGGTGAATATATGTATAACGGTATTAGACTCAACACAAAAGTAGTTGTAGCTTGGTTATTATTGGTCAAAAGCCCTTGAAACATAACTTAGTGAGCTATGACAAAAAAATGTTGATCTCATTTTTTTCGTCGACAAAAATGTGAAAATCATTTCCTGAAAAATTCCCTAATTGAATATGATCGCTATCATTCCACAATTTACATCGCTTCTGTACTTTTGATTTCCTCTAAAAGTTCAACCGGTTCACAGCCCTCAGTTTTGAAAAAATTGAGTTTGAAGTGAAATAAGTATCTTTGTAATTTTGCAAAACAATTTGTGGTTTGAAGGTCATTCGTCTTTTACTAAATTTTCGAAATAACTCAAAAGCTATGGCTATAATATGAACGTATTCATGAATACTTCAATATACGTCTCAATGATAGTTTTTTGGATCTTTTTGTTGATAAGGCAAATTTCTATATATTTACAGAAACTCTCTTTCCACTTCAAGTTCAATTTTTGTCGAAACTAGTGATGATGAATAGTTTCATTTGGCCCCGGAAAAATGGAGACTAACATTATATTCGTCAAAGTTCGTTCAGTTTTGATGCCAAATACTTCACCAATTGAGGAGCGCCTGTTTTTTGAAAAATACAACTGGTGTTTGGAGGCTGTTATATTTCACGATGTTCATAAGGTCGATTCCAATTGTCCATCCAGCAAAAGTATGAAATCATTGCGTTTGTCTTGTAAACAAATCGAGTTTTCTAGAGAAAGAAGTCATTTTGCCCCTATGATTCATGCAATGAAGTTGACGAAGTAACTTGTTAAGACCCTAAAATATGAAGAGAGTCCTGTGTTCAACACAAAAAATTACAATTTTTGGAACCAGGTATGGTAAATTGCAGGCTGTCATTTTTGATAGTAAGTCCTCAGATATGTGAGCTTATAAAGAACGTGAATGAAATGCTCAGAACTCTACATGCTGCTTGGTCTGGAAATATGCTTAATTATTCAGCACTATTTTTTTCGTGCATCCTGAAGTTATGTAATACTTGATATTTCATATCACAACTATGTTCAGAAATGGAATGTACGTGATGGAGAAAGTTGTTTGGATCATTGGTTACAAACTTCGAAATCGAAGAACCTCAATCATATCTCAATAAAATACTCGATAAATAAACTGGAAAGCCCATTACACAGACCTGGAACTTCACTCAGACCGATGGTTCCTAAAACAAGGCATTTCAAGAGATAGACTTTGAAGCAGAACGACTACTGAAAGCTATGTACAACGAACTGTTCGCCGTAAATCAAACAGAAATAGTTGCTCCAATGAGCCAATGAACTGGAAAAACCTTTGAAAGTGCAAGGAAAATGGTTTCTAACTGGGACCGAATGGATCTTATATACAAGCTTCAGATGAGATTGCCTACTCAAATGAAAAGTGGTGAACACGGGAAAACAAGTGTTGATGGTTTGTTCTGAGAATCTTGACTCCATTGTAATGGAATCTTATTGACGGGTACGTAGAGGTAAATTCAAAGTGACTGAGGTCATGCCACCCTTATACAACCCGCCAAAGTTTTTTGTGTCTCACACTTAACAAAACTCGACCAAATAAATTCAGTTTCTCAACGGAGCCGATGACTTCATTTGCTCAGTTATTTTTCAGGTTACCTGGCAAGTAAGTGGATCTGTCAAACGCAGACAATCCGACTCGATTCGCGGCAGGGCAGGCACCGAGTATGTGCTATCTATGCCTGAATTTTCTGGTGGTGAATGATCCACTTCGCATTTTCCTCAATTCAGTAAGTACCTGATTGGCGATGAGTCTGCGACTGCATTCAGCTGATAGGTGAGCAACTCAAATGTGTAGATTGCGCAGTGGGTATCTTGTGACACATTTTGGGTGGATGCTCTCTTCCATGGCTGCAGGATTACAGGCTGCATCTATTAGCCAAGAGAGGCTCTCCTGATCTTGTGAGATAATCTTCAACCACTCAAATTGGAATGTGCAGCTCAGAAGTCTCACCTGTGACCATGTCCAGGAAAATCTTTAGCAGTCTCAAAAGTATACTGAAGAGATTTCAATTCGTTGGTCAATATCGAGGTTGTTATATGTTCAAGCAGCAAAACACCGACCTTAATAACCAAAAAAAGCTTCACATATGGGGATATTACAAATATATCTGACAATGCATTGAATTCAGCCATGCGAGACTTTTCGTATCCGATTTGGGTGAATTGTGGTTTGATCATAAGTGCTGCATAAGTGCATATTCTGCTCATGCTGCCCAATATTTTGATGCAAAACAGATATTCGGCTCATCTACTTCCTGGCTGTTCAACTAAGTTTCCGGAGTTTGTCAACTGAATCACGAGTTGAGGAACTGATAAGTTTGTACTCTTCATCCGATATTACAGAAATAACAATTGAAATAATTTAGTCGACGTCCATATCCTCAGACTCAACGTTAGACGCTTTGGTGACTTTATGGTCTATGAGAGGTCCAACGGGTAGCTACAAAAAGTTGGTTTTACAGTCACACATACTCTCAGAATGTATACACAAACCTTGGAGTTCAGAAAGATTTGGTTCCATCTCCGCGGATGACACCTAGCGTGGCATAATCATTGAGAGGATAATTCATTGAGCAGATAATGCCATCTGCTAATGAGTACGATGAGTCAACTGTTTGAGAATATCAGATTTTTTTTTGAAGGCACATAGCTAGTGAAACCTATCATATTCAATTTGATATTAACAAAAATATTCTCTAAATATTCGTATATGAGACATTTCAAAGTGTACCCGAAGAAAAACTGAGATATTCCACTTCATATGCCGTTCGTCAGAAGAATTTTCTACATATTTCGTTAGTATTTTCAGTTTGTCAACGCTACTGGTCCCGATAAAAGACCCTATTTTCCCAAATACGTTGCATCTTTTCCCATATTTTATGAGTTTTGCGCTAGCAATATGAAATATTTTACGGGCTGTCCGGAAAACGTCTTAGACGTGAAGTTACAGAAGTATGTATTCCTCACCGATAATGGCATTCGATCCAACCTCCCAACGTCCTCGGGATATTGTGATGGATAGCCCTGCTTCTATTATTCTTTTCGCGCATCCTGTATTCCATATACTGCTGACTTCTATTGAATCAACGGCTCGAGAAGAATCGAGGCCATTGCTGAATAAGATAAAATTGAAAAAGTTAAAGCCCATAAAAAAGGTCGGATGGGTATAAAAAACATTCGAATGAAGTTATCGTAAACTGAATTTTATGGGATTCAGATTATTGAAATGCGGAAAAACTGAATGTCTTGCGGTTGGTCACAAATTAATTTTTAACATACGAAGTTGAAACATTTCATTTTTCCACTTTTATTTTATATTATTCGTAACAAAAAGAAATTGTTTTGCCAACTTCAACTTGTAGATTTTAACATACCTTTCATTTAAAACTTTCTATTTTTCATTCCCACAGATCTGTGATTCTTCTGAGTAGTCTACAGTATAGTACTCTAAATAAATAAAACTCAGAGTCCTGACACGTATTCAGAGTCCATATTGTTTATTTTGATTATTATTACCCATGTTACGGTTGGGTATACAAATAAATGTTATCTATTTGTTTGAAGGTGATTGACAATGTTACATGGTGTATTTCATCAGTTCAGACTTCCATTGTCTAATATAAAATAAATTGATTTGGAATCCCTGTATACGAAACTGCTATTTCCAACTGAAGGACGAATTCTTTACGCAAGATGAGGGACTGCCAATGGAATCGCTACTTTCACCAGTTATAGCCAATATATATGTGGAGTGGTTTGAAACTCTGGCTATTGAAGAAGCTCACAAGAAGTCCTGAGTCTGGTTGAGATACGTAAACGACACCTTCATAATATGGAACCATAGGAATGCAGAACCAGACACTTTCCTGAAGCACATCAACAACGTAAGACCTTCCATAGTTTTCACAGTGGAGACGGAAGTCCACAACGAATTGCCTTTCTTAGACATATTGGTGAAGAGGACCGACACTAAATGGCAAATATCTGTATATCGAGAACCCACTCACACTCACACAGGACAGTATCTAAACCAGAAATCCAACCACCATCAATCGACTGAAAGACGAATTATCAAGACTCTATTAGACCGTGCTTTCGGGTTCTGTAATACAAAGGAAGGTCTCGAAAAGGAACTAGGCATCATCAAAAATGACCTTCAATGGAATGGTTACTCCAGCAAGAGCAGCAAGAGCCTCACAAGAAAGAGAATTCGCCACAACCAGTACTTGTACTTCCCTACATCAGAGGATTATCGGAAAGGAAACCAGCAAATCCGAAATAGCAGAGCATGTTTGGACTCACCAACATAACATCAAGTAGGCTCAAGCTGAAATCATCCACAAAGAGGAACACTGCTTAGAGATACGTAGCATATAACAATCCAGCAAAAAACGACCAACTTCCGCCAAACGGTCATTTCCGGTAAAACCAATGAAGGGAATGACCTATAAAAAGTCAGATCTCGGAGGAATAAGTCAGTTATCACCCGAAGACGATTGTGGATACTAATAATCTAAACGTCGTGAAGTAACTTGGTTTGGAATTTTTAAATTT
>WOGO01005637.1:0-12290 GCA_015342085.1 Leptinotarsa defecta | reverse complement strand
TAGACATGTCGCAACCGTGCCACAAAAACAACGCTGAACAGTCAATTCTGAGTGGTACACAACCATTTGTTTGCCAGTTGTCTTCCAAGAAATCAGGAAAACCAACCGCCAACGGATCACTCTTTACCACGACAATGCGAGCTCTCACACATCGGCTCAAACTTCATTTTTGAGTACCCAAAACATCGATTTGATGAGTCATCCGCCGTATAGTCCTGACTTGGCAACGAGTGACTTCTTTTTTTTCCCGCACGTAGAAAACAAACTGAGAGGACAACGTTTTTCGACACCTGAAGAAGCGGTTGCTGAATTAAGAATACATGTTTTGGAGATACCTCAATCAAAGTGGCAAAAGTGCTTCGACAATTGGTTCAAACGCATGCAAAAGTGTATAGATCTTCATGAGGAATATTTTGAAAAACAAAGTGATTTTCGATAATTAATATTTGTTTTTGTTCTCTAATCCCGAAATATAAAAGGCAACCCTCGTATATGGAAGACTATATTACTGTATTTTGTAGTTATTAGTATTCATCAGTAATTCTAGATTTTCATTTAGAAGGGGGTTTCTCCTACAAGAAGCGTTGGAAATGGTTCAAAACATTGAGATTAAAAATATTTATGTGGACTCTCCTGAGGTCAGCGTCCAAACTTGATACTTTTATTATCTACAGGTGTACACTGAATAACAGAAAGAAATGAAGGATGATAAAAAATAAAACAACTACTTTCCCGGCTAATACCACGCCGGATATTGAATTATATCCGAGACATATATGCCAGATACCTTACAGAGGTTAATCTCACAGATGTTTCTCGTTTTAGCGAAAAGAGTAAACAGTATATAAGACCATTAATATTTTGAAATCAAATCTCAAAATATTCATCTCTCTCAACTTCCTACACCGTAGGTTCTTGGCCTGGGGTCAATTTGTCAAATAGGAAGCAATTATATCATTGCATACTCCTTTGATACCATAGTTTTGTATGGGATCAGGACCTTTGAAAGGTCAAAATATAAGCCCACCGTAGTAAACTTGTTATCGATATTTTCAGTGGCATTATAGATTTCTAGTTCTGTTGAAAATCCTTTCCTGTAGCCAAACTGATTCGGATCTGGAAAGACGGTTCTACAAAGCATTTTATCAATCACATATGACAACAGGCTTACATATGAACCAACAGATCTTTCTAAGTATAATCGGTAGTATACAATCAATTTCACCCGCTGTTGGTTGTAAATCTTGCAATATTTATAAACTTTTATTTTCACTTACTGGTTGTAGCCATCAGCCACTCTTTCATGAATGGATGAATTTTGGAAGCAAGCTATTTTAAAATGTTCACTAAATACATTTGCAATAAAATATCTATACCATCAGTTTCCAATGTTATGGGGTCCGAGTTTTTTATATTTTTATTTGTTGGTTCACATTTTTAACTTATTTATTTAAAAAAAAATGTTTGTCAATACTTACGTAAAAGCAGTCACCGAGCCGTCAGAGAAATTGAAGGATGGTTTAGCGGAACCAAAACCTGCTGCTGCCTCCGAGAAATTGAAACCACCTGTTGGCTGAAAAATTACAAAAAAAAATGATGTGATATTTCAACAACCAATTATAAACATACCACTGGAGCAGCTGCAGCAAAATTGAAACTGGATGAGGCTGCAGGTGGCAAGGTGGTACTGTTCATTGTAGATCCAAAACTAAAACCCGCCTTTTGACTACTGTTAGCCTGAGAAGTCGAACCGAAACTGAAACTAACACTGTTTGTGGTGGCAGGCTCACTGAAGATGTTTCCAGATGGAGCATTGAAAGTAGAAGTTTCTGTAGTTCCAACAGTAAAATTAAACCCAGTTGGCTTTGCGGCTCCAAAAGCAAACCCTGAAGATTGTTCAGGCTGGGTAGACTTTTGCGGACCGAAACTGAACATCGGCATCTTGTTGGCAGGTTCACCAGTAGCAGATGTACTTCCAAAAGAAAACGGTTTGGTTTCCGCAGTGTTTTTTGGAGGAGTATCAACACTAGCCTTGTTTCCATTTCCAAACGAAGAATTCAAGAATCCGAACCCATTATTCACTGCTGGTGTTTTTGTTGATCCAAATAACGACGAAGCAGCATCGATGGTTTTGTTAGCGGTAAAAGTGAAAGCAGGCACGGTGGTCGATGGTTTGCTGGTTTCTGTTGACACAACAGTAGTGTTAGTAGTGCTTTCCACCGCTTGTGTGGTTGCAGGCTTGGCACCGAAGCTGAACAGCTTTGGAGGGGGGGCATTTTTAGTCACCTCTTTAGCTATAGCGTCCACTTTATCTACTGAATTAGTTGGTGCCACACCAAAACTAAATATTGGTTTAGCCGGAATAGTACTATTCAGATCTGCAGTAGTGGTTGGCTTAACTGTGCTATCTTCTTCCTTTTTAGTAACAGTTTTTTTAGAAACTGGAGAATGCATATTTTCACCCAATTTCACACCAACTGAAGTAACTGTCCCTTCACTAGGTTTATTCTCTGATGCAACTTTTGGATCGACTTCTGGTACATTTGCTTTTACTACTTCAGTTGCTGGTTTGATAGCTTCGCTGGTGCCCATTTCTTTTTTAGACTCAGCTGGAATACCAAAAGAAAACTTAGCTGCGGGCGCAGTTGGTTTAGCGTTTTCTCCGAAAACTGTTGATGGATCAACTGCAGGTTTGGGCAGAGTTACAGCAGGATCAGCCGGAATCCCAAAAGTGAAAGTATTTGCTTGAACTTTATCAAAGCCAAAGTTGAATTTCAGCACAGGCTTATTGGAAGGGTCCTTCTCAGTTGAATTCTTGGAAGAGCTTCCTGGCTTGGTTGCCTCGCAGCACTGACACTTGATATCTGAAGATTTGTTCCTCACCATGCAAACTTTGCATTCCCATTCGTTCTCTTTGACTTTAAATAACGAGCTCAAGTTATCAGAAGTTTTCTTTTCTGTTTTTGCTGTTTCACATGCAGCACATTTCAGCAAATCATCGTTGTTCTTTACCAGGCAAGTGGGGCAGTTCCAAGTACCCGGAGGAGCTTCGAATTGTTTTCCAAAGGAGAATTTTGGAATGGCAGGTGTAACTTTAGTATTTGGTTCTTTGCAAGCGACACAATTTGTTCGTTCTTTTTCGTTTCGGACCATGCAAACTGAACATTCCCACATCGAGCTTGGCACGCTGAATTTGTTGCCAAATGATGAAGGTAGAGTCTTCACATTTTCTGTAACTGGTTTGGGGGATGGTTTGGGTGCAGTACAAGCGACACATTGCGCATCAAGCTCTTTATTACGTATCATGCATATGCTACACTCCCATTCCTTGGCAGACATTTTAAACTGCTTATCAAAACTGTTTGGACCGTTATTCTTTTCTGGTGCCTTTGACAAAGGTACGTCTATGGTTTTGTTCGGAGACTCAGAGGATTGATTACCATTCGAGACAGGCGTGTTTTCAAATACTTTTTCTTCACTTTTATCTTTATTCAGTGATTTAGGCAACTCTATTTTTGCAATTTTGCACAGAGGTTCACTGAATTTGAAATTATTTATGGCGACAATAGACTTGTAGTTTTCTGATATTACCAAAGGGTCAGAAAATTTGAAGCTTCTTTTATTTGTAATGTTTGTAGTTGATTCGTCAAATTTCTTAGTAGTCACGTCAGTCTTTACTGTTTCGACCACTGGTTGAGAATTAAAAGGCATAGAAATTGAAGGGGTGGGGATAAAAGAAAACCCGTTCGTAGTTTTTATTGCAGATTTCTTTTTGCTTGATTCTGGCGCCACAGCAACGTTAAATTTAGGTAATGACGTAACTGGAAGACTCGGAGTTATGGTTTTCACATGACTTTCACTGGTGGCCTTATTAGTTTCTAGGTTTTGATCTTTAGATGAATCTTTACTGAGTGTTTCAGACATATTCTTCTCAGTAGTGCTTGTATCTTGACTGCTTGTATTATTCAGATTGGACTTTGAAGAAATAGCAATCTGTCTTACAACCTCTGTGCTTTGCTGTAGTTTCATTTTTTGTTTCATTTTCAAGAGATCAGAAACTGTCGGCACTTGCAGTTCCTTGTTCGAAGGAACATCCTTTCCTCGAACCATGTAAGGTCTAGCACCCACGTGCTGACTGAGATAACCATCTGGACGAAACCTTTTCGATGTGGTAGGAATTTTTTTGGCATCATTCACAGGAGAACTATACTGCTCCAAAGTATCTAGAATCTTTCTTGCTGTTTTCCCGAGAACTAAGTTACCGTTCTCATTAGTTTTGTTGACAGGTTTGATCTGTACAGACTTTTTCAGAGACGTTCTAAGATCCCTTGCACTTCTACCTAATCTACGGCCATAAGCAGACGCTCCACCATATATCGTTCGTCCGTTATAAAAGGGAGAGTTGATGATTTTTTCGGTTGTAATAGTGTTGTCGATGAAATTAGGCGACCCGAAAGTTGAGGCATTGAAAGATGGTCTCCTCGAAGTCATTGATGTATTAATGTTAGGACTCAAAGTTCTGTCAGTGAACAATGACCGATTCATAGAGGTATCTGAAAAGAATTAATAAACTCATTAAACCTTGAGTTACAATTTTTTCGAGTCTTAGGTGAATACAATATGCCAGATATAAATTTCAAATTGATATTTTTTTCTCTGAAAAAAATTAAATTTATTCATTTTATAAATATGTTGAGGACACTGAAATCTCACAATATTTTATTCAAACCAACATTGACTACATTCATGTAGTTACTTGAAAAACAAATGTATTGTTTATAAACCATGGATAGTCGTGGGGTTAACCAAAGGCATCAAAAATTCTTCAAGAAATATTAACTTTTTGTCCACGTTTTGAAAGTACACCAAATAATTTTTTCCCCCAACTATTTCTGTTCTGTTTAAAATTATGTTTTTCCGTTAACCAGCTATCGCACCCCTACGGTCGACAACCCTCAGAAGTCGAAACTTGTGCAAGCTAAGGATTAACGAGGTCATACCTTTTAACGTGTGATTCCTAACATTCAAATTCAAATTCAATTCAAATGATACAATTTATATCAACAAAATACTGAACCAACTAGCTCAATACATTTGCAAGAATACATTACTTATATGTCGCAAGAACCAGTAACATTACAATGAATTCACTATGCTTTAAAAGTTTTCGTTAATACAACAAATTACCCAAGAGCACTTAACTTTTAACAATGTTATATCCAAATTTTGAATTTTATGTCACAATAATAAAAATGATTTTCTTTGTGATGTTTTTCTGAATTTAAACTCATTTTGAAATTGTTATCAAATGGCAATGGTTCAACTCATTTTGAAATTGTTACTAATAGCAATTGTACAATTTTTATCTATGTATGTTCTGTTTAACATCATTGCCGTAAATTATAATAGAGATATATTGTGGTACTTATATGATTAACAATCTATCTAAATATCACTTAGGAAAAACTATCAGAACATCTAGAGAAATTTTTCACAAGAACCATAGTGAACAATAAAATGAGTCAAAGGAAAGTTGGTCTTTTAATAATGATCTTTGTTCAATAATCATCATTGTTCTATTGCAACCAAATTGATGAAGAACATTATATAGTACCAAATGACTATTTCATGATACAGACATCAATGAGCTCATTGAGATCAGTTATATAAAGAATAAAAAACCTCCACCTGGAGCACCGACTCATTTATTGAATTAATTTTTCCAAAAAAGTATATTTCAGTAGCATTTAAAACAGTTGATAGTGATTCTTGTGCAACTACTTTATTTTTGTCCATAATCTTCCTGATACTTGAATTTTCAATGTTCTTGAATAGTATTTTGATAAAAAAAAATGAAAATAAAGAAAGTACTATACTCTTACAGTAAATTTGAATTTTCAACTTTTCATACACTCTGTACATTTTTTTTATTACATTTATAATGGTATTTTTAGCAAGAAAAATGCTAATAATGACTTTTCTGATACAGATGAAACTGGAACTTCTGGCATATAATAAATCCTAAAACAAGCATTTTCTCTGATCACCAGAAATACAATATGCGTTTCGCTGGGCGTTTCACCAACCAAGTTGGCATATTCAGGAGATTGGGAAAAGAGCTTGTTTTTGGAATGACTTATCAATGAAAAAAACCCATCTAAGGGTTGTAATGTATTTTTGGTTATTTTAAAACTACATTAACCCATTATATCCCAATGTACTCAAATGAGTACGCAAGCAAAAGCTGCGATGTGAGTCCATCTATTGGAATATTTGTGAAATTTCGAACATCTATACTTATTCTTTACACTTTCTTCGAATTCATGAATGAAAATCATATTACAACATTTCAGTTCTGTGTAATTTTGTGAACAATGACACACTTTTGGTAACTGAGACAGTGCATACAGCTGGTAAATATTGTATAAAATCGACTTGTCGTGTGTCAGCCTCATTTACTGCATAAAAATCAATAGTGGTGTATATAGTGGTGTGAGTAAAAAGTAAATTTCAAGGAAGTAGTTAGCACTTTGGAAATTGAAAATTGTTCATGTACTCATTTGAGTACAATGGGTTATAGCAGTCCTTGTGAAGATTGACAATCATATCTATAGGCTGTCATCTCACATGTCTCTTTTTTACAGATATTCATGGAGCAGTCTGAATTTACGGAAATTCCTCCTCGTACTTTTTATGGAGGGCACAGATACCAACATTTGCAACATGCCTTAGAAGATATTGCCTCCACAAGCAGTCATAATGTTATCAATATTGTTGTTATTCCGCCGGGTGCTGATCCACAGACGGATGACGAAGAATTTGATGATAATTATAACCAAGAAGATCCATATTTTGTGCCTGATGATGTAGCCAGTGGAAGTGAACTTCAGCACATATGCAGCGACAATGAAACCAACGACGAAGAATACGATTTGCCGCTGTCAGTTCTGAGTCAAAAACTTTCATCTTCCACAACCAAACGGTCCTAGAAAAAAATTACTGTTGGAACCCAAGTGGACTAAGGAAGATGTAGACACTCATATGCCAGCAACGTCGGGATATGCAGATCGCCTCGATATCGTTAAAAATTATTTAGAAAATCTAGAGCTTATAGCAGTCTTTGGAAAACTGTTCGACAAGGAAATATTTGATCTTCTAGTACATCAAACCAATTTATATTCATCTTAGAAGAATGAACACGCCTTCTTTGTTTCAAAGGCTGATATGAAACTTTTTGTGGGAATTCTTCTCCTTACAGGATACCACAAATTGCCAAGTGAACAAAATTACTGGAGTCTTGATGAAGATTTAGGTGTATCAGTCATTCAAAATACTATGTCACGTAGCAGGTTTCAAGAAATCAAGAAATACGTTCATCTGCCAGATAATAATAATTTAGATAGGAATGACAAGATGGCTAAATTACGTCCTCTGATATCTCTCCTCAATCAAAAATATATGCAATGGGGCATTTTTTATGAAAATCTATCGGTAGACGAAGCTATGGTGAAGTTCTTTGGTCGCCATTCCAGTAAACAGTATATCAAAGGCAAGACAGTTCAGTTCGGATACAAAAACTGGATGCTCTGTAGCTCTTCTGGGTATTGCTACACATCTGATACCTAAGACTGTGTTTCATTTATTG
Organism: Leptinotarsa defecta; assembly: GCA_015342085.1. NCBI lineage: Eukaryota > Metazoa > Arthropoda > Insecta > Coleoptera > Chrysomelidae > Leptinotarsa > Leptinotarsa defecta. The sequence continues at coordinate 4,645 of WOGO01005637.1, read as the reverse complement.
TGAAATGTAATATCTGTTTTTTCGTCAAATAAAGTAATTTCAGTACTTTGCCTGTTTCAGTAGTATAATATCCCCTTGTACTCATTCGAGTACATGCATTTTTTGGGAAAACAAAAAAGTTTCAATAACAGTTACCTACATTTACTCTTTTGCTCACAACAATGTTATTGCGATGACACGCAAGGATAATCACATTAAAAAAAAATGTCTTGGGATATAATGGGTTAATACTCAATGTAATCAGTTGAGTAGGATGCTAACTTAAAGTGAATTTAGACTCACTTGGGCTTTGGAATAGAGACCTGGTATTGTTAGGCTTGTTCTGCAATGGTGAAGTTTGTTTGGAACTGTCTTGACTTTGGCAGACTTGTTCTTTGCTACCGATTCTAACTACTGAGGAATATCCACTAGTAGATTCTTCACTATCCGAATTATGTCCGTTCAAAAACTCGCGGCTACTATAAGTATTTTTCACACTATTTGTAGAAACTGAGGTTGCACTACTGAGTAATTTTTGAAACTTTACACCAGATGGACCGGCCACTGGCTCTGGAAAATGATTAATCGTTTTATTTGATGCACTGACATTAACTGATGTGCTTGTGTCTAAGGTATTGAATATCACACTGTTTGTTTGCTCTGCATTAACAGGTAGTTTGACTCTCTTGGAGGGTGGTTGCATTTGACGAATTTCCTCATCTTCATCTTCATCACGTCTCCTGATTGTGGATTGATTATTATCTTCTCGTTTACGAAACCATTTTGACAAAGGTGTACTGCTGATAATCGATTTAAATTTACCAACAATTGACTGAAACAAAATAATAAATCAACAAGAGATTCAAGGACTGCTGGGTATTTATAACCAACATAAGTATTTTGTGGTTCAGAATTTAGGTTACAATTACTAGCTATACCTTTTTTGAGAAAAATACTTGCAAAACATTCTTAAATATCTGGAGAAAAAGGTTGATTTAAATATCAAAACTTAGAATTGGAAAAATTGTCCCAAACAATCTATTAATAGTAATGAGAAGGCGCGAACTTGTACTAAAGAACGCATTTTGTCATACCTTTTCTTCATCTTCATCGTTAGTAGGTGACGAATTATAACTAACACTGTTGTTTCGGTCTTTCTCCATAATTGCACTAAGGATTGAAAAATTATAGGAAAATACAAATATAATATTGTAAAATACACATTTTCTGACAACTTTCACCACACGAGGATCAAATATGGCGTACAATTCTTGTACTGTTCTATGTTCATAGCCAAGAACACAAAATCCAAATTTAACCTTTGAGGGTGGTTTCGTGGTATGTGTTGTGGTTAGCGGAAAACATCAACGCTCAACATATGTTCCCCATTTTAACATAAAATTGCTTGAAAAATGTATGCCAAGTTTCAAATATTACTAGAGATTTTTTAAAACACTTTCAGTATGAAAAGAAGGAAGAAGTGCCAAAACAAAAATGTAAAGAACTTTCTTTCATATGGCAACATAACTCTAAGCGAGTTCTAATATTCAATAGCAATTTATCGTCTAGATATCATTTGATAGATTACTGCTGAATGCTGTATGGCAATGCTGATGGGAATGCTGAATGGGACACAGAATAATATATTCTGTGAATGGAATTTTAGCAATAATAAAAGTACGCTTGGCCTTGCGCTGAACAAAATTAATTTTTCAAATAATAGACTATGTTTCACTTGTAGTGCCACTACCACAGCACGTCCTTCCACTACCGTATTGAACGGAACGTGCCTATAACGTCCACCCGCAAAGGAGGTACCTTATGCCATGTGAAATGGCAGGGTTTCTTTTTGTGTTGTGATCGTCCATCGAGTGAAAGTAACCTCTACGTGGAAATTTTAACAAATGTGAAGTGAGGGCCCTCTCTATTCACGCCGGTATCCAGGCCGGACTGGTTTGGATAACCACGTAAAGGGGGACATGTATTAAAAAAACCAAAAGATCTCCCGAACAAGAGACATACTTTAAAATAAAACAAGTTTTTCAAGTAGAAAAATGTGAGGAAAAACTAGGGTATGACAGCAATTCATTTGCTTCAAGAATTCAATGGTATAATGAGATATACAAATAATAACAATAATGATTGGTACTCACGAATGTTGAGATTATAAATGGGAAGCCCACAAATAGATATGAATACTCTTCGAAATTCAAACCTATGAAAAGATTTTAAACATTATCAACATTGAATAAGTCATATGAAAATAGGGAAAATTGTCATAAAATGTCCAAAAAAGATTCGTTAACAGTGACGTTATAATATGAAATAGCTGTTTAGGAGAAAAAAACAACTTAAAAAAAATGAAGAGATTGACGCTTTGGCATTTACGTCACACATACACTTCACGTCGGTACAACGTCACGATGTTTCACATGTTGCATATTTCCATTGTAAAAATTGTAAGATTTGATTTGTCACATGGTGCTGAGACGCAATGGCCAAGTCGTTGTGTTCCGCAGGTGTAATTTATGTGAAAGTGACGTCACGACCAGTCCGTATCATTATGTCTATGTTTGTTAACTGCCCTGGAGGACAGTTTTGTCATGTTAAACATGTAAAATGTAAGGCTTTTCTGGCACTCAAGTATTCAATACGTATTCGTTTGTGATTCAAATACATTCATTCTGGCGTTGAAACGATAACGGCAAATCAGGTATGATTTGAAACAAATTCATGACGAAATTTGACGTTACGTTGCGTTTTATTTGTATCGTTATAGCTTATAAAGTGCTGAACACTTTTTATGAAATACATTGTGAGGATGTACAAAATAAAGCTGGGAATTTATTGTATGCACATATCCGATTCTAATCGCAGTTAGAGAAAACTGAATAGTTTGTTTTTATTTTCGAATTTAACATCTGACACGAATTGAATTATTCCATTCAGACATGACTACGAATCGTTTTTGAATACACATTCGAATACGATTAAACGTCAGAAAACACCTGTGATGAATTGTTCACGGAACATACTAAATCTGTGTTCCTCCAATGACGTCATGTATTTGTTGAAGGGAGTTATTAAGTTATACGGAATATTTCTGATGTATTGCTTCAATCAATAGAAACGCACTAACGTTTCGAAAGGACCAATAGGTGAATCCGTCGGAGTCATCGGTAGACTTATTGATGAATTTAGGAACTAGCCTTTTATTCCACTAATGTTTGCATTGTTAATTGTTTTTTTTACTTTTTTCTTTTGTTTCTGGGGTGTTGGTAAAAGAATAACGTTAAATAATAGTTATTTATTATACAAGGGAAAAAAGTATTAGATTTTAGCCTGAGGTTGTGTTGTCCCTCGACGTGAAGCGGAGAGAGATAAAAAAGCAAGAGCTAAAATGTAATATTTTTCCCGTGTGTAATTCACAATTTTTTCTGTGACGGGAAAAACGACCATTTAATATTGAAAAATTGAATTTCAACCTTTACTTTTTCCCGGGTGAAAAAGTAATTTCATGAAAAGTGACATTTTGCTACCTGTCGTCAGAGATAAAATGTTAAACTTTTTTTCCGTCATATAAAAAAAACAATACCTGAAAAATCTGATTCACGATTTGAGAAGTGGCATTTTCATTCGATACTGAAAATAGAAATTGGTTTCTTTGAATATTTTATTTTTCTATTTCATTTGATATTCTGTACTGTTATAGTTTCGTTTAAATATTTCCAGATTCAAGAAATATTTTTTTTATTCAGTCTCATGATACAAATACCTGGTGATATATTACAAATATATATTTTTATAAAATATTTATTTTGACTTTCCAATAAAATGTTTTTAATAAACAATATTATTTCAATTGTTGCTTAATTTGTTCCAACCAATGTTTTTCTTTTCCATCAGCTCTCTCTTTGACAATGGGTAAAGATGTGCTGCTGCTACAATGTTCCTGTATAAATCACGTAGAGTGTTAATTTGTTCAGTTTTTACAAAAATATATTCGCGTCCTAGACTAACTTTAGAACCTAATTGAATACTGTTGTATTTTTTGAGTTCAATGAAGAATGTTCTCACTAATAACGATGAGTAACGATGAGATTGGAACCTTTGGTGTGAAAGTTGAATAACTTTTTCGGAGATCAATTGCCCTAACACCAAACTGATATTTTTGCACTCGACGCGCGTTTCGCCAACAATGTTAGCATCCTCAGGAGAAGAAAATTGATACCTAGTCTAGTCTGGTTAATCCCTATTTACTAAAATTTCTTACCTGAGGTTGTATACCTGAAGTCCAATATGTAATTTCTCGGTAATTAACTACATGCAAGTTCTTAGTAATTATTCTCTTCCTAACAGAAGATTAAAAAGCGGGCTAAACGGGAAGGGTCCCTTACCGCCATTCATGCTGTTCTTACATTTTGCTATTTCTAGACTCTCACATACATCGAGTAGCCTGGTGTCATGCACATGCTTAATCAGTTTCAGATTGTTTTCACCAATTCTGTGGTCCTTGCCTAGAGCATGTTGGGCGACACTGGATTTTTCTATCCTTCCGTATTCCATGTGTGCACAATGCTCCTTGAAGCGGGTTTTAATCGCTCGTCGGCTCTGGCCGATGTATTTGCTGTTGCAATCTTGACAACTGATTTCGTAAATCCCCGAC
>WOGO01005635.1:0-12291 GCA_015342085.1 Leptinotarsa defecta | reverse complement strand
TCATATTTTTCTCATTGATGCACCTTTTACTTCGCTTTTGTTGCCATGTATCAGGAATTACACCAATAACATAACTTTCCCTCTGATAATACGCAGTTCTCATCATGACGGCTCCTCTAGGTTGTTTCTTCAGGTGCTCATTTGTTGAGAGTTCTTCGGAGGTTTACGATTCGGTATCACCTCAGATGACATTACAGAGACTTTTCACTGCTCCTGATTCGTGGGGGTGACTTACTGGTTTCCATAAACCCCCTGTTCCATACGTACACGTAGGAGGGACATGTTCAAATTTCATTGGAAATGTCGCCTCTTTACCGAAATTTAACCTTTTTCCACGAGACTTCGCTTTTATCCATGAAAGAGATCTCGCTTTTTCTCTCGCGATCTCGTCTTTTACCCCAATATTTCTAATTTTTCTCCAAATCTTGTTTTGTTGTGATCTCGCTTTTTTCTCCTAGATCCCGACTTTTTCCTCAAAATCTCGTCTTTCTTCTTGAAATCTTGCCTTTAATCATGAAATTACGAATTTTTTCTTGAGGTTTCGACTTTTTTCTTGACATTATGGCTTTTTTCAGTAAATATAAACTTTTTTCTTGAGATCCTCACTTTTTTCACAAGATTTCAACTCTTGTCCTGTATTCTCGACTTCTTTTAATAAAGATTTCGTGTTTTCTTTTGGAATTCCGTCAAGACAACTACCTGGATCACAATACTAGTCAAATTGATCATTTCCATATCCAGTCATTTCATATTAATATAGAATCATTTTCAAATCATCTGGAAGAGTTATACCGCAATTGTTCAGTCATCTCTTTGAATGTTCAATGAAGAATTGTCAGTTCTTGGAAGATAATTATTTCATTTCAGCCATGTAATGGTAATAATAATCTTTTTGTCACATAAATACCTTACACGTTGCAAGATATGATCAGATGTGAGATTTTTCAGCAAAACAAAAAATCTCACGGAAAAAGTCGAGTTTTCGAGAAAACATTGATATCTCGAGAAAAAATGGAGATCTCATGGAAAATGTCGAAATTAGGAGAAAAAAGTCAATATTATAAGAATGAAAGGCGAGGTGTTACGAATTTATGTTTTTTGAAAATCTTGCTTTCCTTGAGATGAGTCTTGTAAACTTCAGAGTGACAGGGATTTTTGTTTGCACCTTTCTTTGATGAGGGCACCTGGTAAATGCACTGTGAATAATCTGAGCTTTGCACTCATTATTTTGTTTCAGTTTTGCGCGTCATGTAATCTGCCAAAAGGTTTTTATCCTCATAATTTCATTAGCGTTGACTGCTAATGGATAATGGAAACGAGGAGAAACTTACTCAGTTCTCTCTGAAATATAAATGATCGCTAATTGCGAATTTCATGATGCAACATTAGATTTTCAAAATTCTCCTACACTGATAAATATCATTTACTGTTTCACCTATTCCAACCTATATCAAGTAGTCTATTGTTTATAAAAAATTGTTCATTTCATGATAACACGCTCAGTCTGAAAATGTTTCACATCCCAAGTCGAGTGTCAAAGAGAACTATTCAAACTTTCAACCTACCCAGTTTTTTTATTGATAAGTTGAGGATTCTGCGATTCCAGAGAAAGGAGACGATAGCTGACTCAATTTCAAACAGAGTTCTTCAACTTTCACTTGTCATTTGACATCTGGGTATCGATGAGTCTATAAAACAAGTCACAACTTGTTAGAAGTTAGATTTGATAAGAGGTAAATATAAAAAAAATCTATCGAATTTACTAATTTTTATTCGACCCTAGAGAAAATATTAATAATAATTGTATTTATTCGACTACGTTACATATTACAATATGTTTGTAGCAAGTCATGTATGGCTTTACATTTAAAACTCACAAATTAACATTAACACAACATCTACAAGTTGAAATTTACACAACAATCACATATGTAAAAACTTTGAAAATCAAAAGGAAGTAGTTACTTGTATGTTACCACAAAAATGTGTTCTGAAGTCATCGATAGACAATGCTTCAACAAATATTTTTTCTTGTATTTTCTTTTGTATGTGTTCAGACTGAGTTCTTTGAAATCTTGGGGCAAAATATTGTACAGACAGTAATTTTTTTGCGATAAGTGGAGACAAAATCGATTTATTCTAATGTGGTGAGCGTTTCGTGTGTTATATTCATGGATATGACATTGTTTCGCCAAGGATGGTTTCTTCTTATGGATTTCAATCAAAACGTAATGAAGAAATAAAGTTGGCAATGGCATAATCCTGAGTTTTTTTAAATATTCTTGACAGTATCCAAAATTAGCCAGCACTCTCGATGCCTTCTTTTGCATCCTAAATATTTGAATGGAATGACATGAATTTTCCCAAAGTTGTACACTATAACTAATATGAGAGTGAAAGAGTGAAAAATATGAGGTTTTTAATATACACTAGTGATGTACTTCAATTGGCGAAGAACAAATAGAGAAACCGACAGTTTTCTCTTCAGTTGAGAAATATGTGCAGACCAGTTGAGTCTATTAACTAATGTAATGCCCAGTAATTTAACTTCATTAGTTTCACAATTAGAGATAATTTGATTATTAGCAGAAATCTGGATGTATTGTGTTTTCTGACGATTCAGTTTCAACTTATTAGATAAAAACCACTGATTAGCACTATTAGATACCTCGTCGAGTTGAGACTGTAACATATCATTATTTTTATCCGACAGAATGAAAGTGGTGTCATCCCCAAAGAGAACCGATTTGAACGGCATCATATATTCGCACAAGTCATTCACATAAATGACAAAAAAGAGCGGGCCCAAAACAGACCCTTGCGGAACTCCATGCTTAATAGTTTGAAAGTTTGATAAGGTACCGTTGAGCATCACGGCTTGTTGACGATTAGTAAGATGGGTTCTTATTAAGTAAAGCGGAATACCTCTAGGTAACTCCGTAATAGTTTAATTTCTCCAATAGAGTTTCATGTGAAACGCAGTTGAACGCTCTCGACAGTGTGATTGACCTGCTCAAGTCGAACGTCGAACACTGCATCTATTGTCGAGCGTGACTTTCTGAAACCATACTGCGGTTTCAGAAAGAAAATAATATTGAATATTGAATTTTATGAAACCTTTTCTTTTTTTATGATATTGGATTTTATGAAACGAATGACTCATTTTATTCACTCTCAATAAAGTGAACTGTTTCTGTCACAGAACATGGTAATTTTATTTGAATTGTCAAGTTCACCTGGACATATTTTGAAATGCTATAACAAACATTCTGCAGATCAAAGTGTAGGTATTACATGGGCTGAAAAGTTTTGATGTTGAAATTTCATGATATTTCACACATGAGTTTGTGGGTTATTGTGCTAAGAGTGACAATACTTTTGTTATTTTCAAAACAATGGATCCAAAAAAATTTCGTGTTTAAATTTCACACTGCTTCTGTGTGAAAGTAATGGCTTGAAAAGGGTTATAAGAACTCCGCTCCATCAGAAACAACAATTAATAATAATAGTAATATTCATTTTTCCACAAGACATATGAAATGTATAGGAATGAATGGTCAGTAAATAATGCAATAGCACTAAAACAGCGTACAGTCATTTAAGAATAAAGATATATAAAAGTCAACATAAAAATATATATACACACATACACTTACACTTATATGCATATTTGATATAACTAGCCATTGAAATATTCTTCCAACGAGTTGTTTGAGGGAGCTACTGATTTTTTTTATTATTTGACTTCTTTTCTATTTTTGGGTAAATGATTGTAAATAGGAATCACATGTTAGGAATCACACGTTAAAAGGTGAGACCTTGTTAGTCCTTAGCTCGCACAAGTTTCTCAACTTCTGAGAGTTGTCGTTCGTAGAGGGGCGACAGCTGATTAACGGAAAAACAGATTTTAAACACATTCAACTCCAGAGATGATTTGGTCACTAGTGAAGGACAACTTATCATTTTTTGAAATTAATTATAGATTTGACAGATGTATTCTTTGAACATGAATTTTTTCTTGATCGAATAATTGATTATTCGTATCTCACAAAAGATTACCTCTGTGAAAAAATTTAGTGGGGATTTGTATGCTATTGTTGAAGCTCAATATTCCCACAATTATAATTTTTTTTTCAGGATCTAACTATTTTCTTCCAGGTTCATACTTTATTTTCAGCTTCTAATCAAACTTTTTCCTTTCAGCTTTTCAGTATACAAATTTAAAAACACAAAAATTTATCTTCGATGTGTATATAAAGAATATTTTAGAGATTCACACTACGAACCAATAATTTTAGTTGCGCTTATAGTCACTTCCCGCATTAAAGTTCGTTATTTTACAGGTCAAGAAGGATTTCATTGCCATGCTTCGAGAGCATTCCGATATCGACCGGCATTCGCACTGGTCGGAAGTGAAGAGGAAGGTAGACTCTGACGCTAGATACAAAGCCGTAGACTCGCACGGTCTTCGGGAAGACTGGTTCAGAGAGTACTGCAAGATATTGAAGGAAGAAAAGAAGAAGGCGAAGGAGAAAGATCGCGAACACAAGCGAGAAAAGGAGAAGCATAAAAAGAAGGACAAGGATAAGGACAAGGAGCGTCACTCCAAGGAGAAGAAGGAGAAGGAGAAAGACAAAGAGAGGGAGAGGGAGAAAGATAAGGAAAAGGAGAAGGACGACTCTAAGAAAGAGGACGACGAGGAATCCATTAAGGAGGTTGAAGTGAGTAGTTGGTTTAATCCGGTTTCGGAATCTCCCCCCACCACTTTAATCTATTAACGACCTTCACATACGTCGCACGATATGGTCAAGGTGACTTTGAGGGGGCGCTTTGAGTTTGACCTTGAATGACATCGACCTACGTCACACGACGCAGACAAGGTGACCTTGAGGTGGTGTTTTGGGTTTGAACTTAATCTCGAATGAACTCGAGCCAGTCACGCGGCGTGAACGAGTTGGTTTCTAGAGTCATATTTTTGACAAGATGACTTTGACTTCGAATTAACTCGAGCCATGTTACGCGACAATTTCGAAGATTTAAGGATTCGACCTTGAATGAACTTCAAGTTCGTGGACGAAGAGGCTTCTGGAGTCACGTTTTTTGTTTGACTATGAGAGATCTCTTGAAATTTCACATGCCTTTGCTGAAGCGAGTTTATGGAGCTCACTACTTCACTGAAAAATCAAAATTGTTATGTTTGAGGATAGATTTCACAATATTTTTTGGTATCACCATAAAAAAATTGAGTGTGTCACTAATAGTTTTAGGGCGAATAATTTGATTTCCGGAGATTGTCATTGACTTTAATACTTTTTTGGAATTATTCAAGTATGCAGTAAAAAACTGTGTAGCTACTCTTTAGTTCATTAACTGATTATTAAATGTTTTACTTTGGTTTTTATAAAGAAATCGTTTTTTTTTTCGTTAAGAGAACTCGTAAATAGAATCATTCAATTTGGCTCTAAATAGGTAGGTTTTTGATCAAAGTGCTCTGTTTTATTTCAGGAACCAGAAAAGGAAGAGAGCGATGATGAAAAAGAACAGAAGGACAAAGACAAACAGGCAAGAGTCGAGGCTAGCCTTCGCGAAAGAGAAAAGGAGGTGCAAAGGACATTGGCTACTCACATGAGAGACCGTGATAAGGAAAGAGAACAACATAAACGGGACGAAGCTGTGCAGGTAAGAAAGAAAGCTTCTATTGATCAATGGCGGCACAGTATTAAATAAACCTTATTTTTTTTCCAGCATTTCAACGCACTTCTCTCAGATTTGGTTAGGAACTCTGATCTGAGTTGGAGAGAGGTGAAGAGGATCCTTCGGAAGGATCACAGATGGGATCTGGCTGACAGCCTGACCAGGGAGGATAAGGAGAAACTGTTCAACGAGCACGTCGAGCTGCTGATCAAGAAAAAGAGGCAAAACTTCCGAGAATTGCTGGACGAAACCAGCGAGGTTTCTTTGGTGAGCACTTGGAAGGAGATCAAGAAGTTGATAAGGGATGACCCAAGGTATTCGAAGTTTGCTTCAAGCGAAAGGGTGAGTTGATTTACTTTGAGAGAGAATTTTTTCACACATATATTGATCTGTGACATATCTACAAAAATAATAATAATAATAATGAATTGAGAAGAATGTGGAAAAAAAAAATACTTTCTTACCTACCTGAGACTCAATGATCATCTAAACATAAATAACATAATCACTCCTTATCAAGTTTAACACTAATTATTCATTCAATCCCTTTTTTTTTCAGTGCGAGAGAGAGTTCAAGGACTATTTGAAAGACAAGTTATCAACGGCCAAAACCCAGTTCAAGGAGCTCCTCCACGAAACGAAGCTGATAACCCACAAGTCCTTGCAAACTCTCAGAGAATCGCAAGGACACATGCAAGAGATCGAGGACATCTTGAAGAACGACAAGAGATACCTAGTTTTGGACCACATTCCTCAAGAGAGAACGCAATTGGTGCTGAATTATTTGGAGGAACTCGACAGAAGGGGGCCTCCTCCCCCTCCGACAGCTAGCGAGCCGAACAGAAGAAGTATCAAGTAGATTTTTAATGTTTCGAAATTGAATTTTTTTTGTTTGGTTATGTGTAAACACATACCGAACTTTCACACTAAAACCGACCAGATTTTGTTATTGAAGTGCACAGAGGGGAATATAGTATCGATTTATTTTAGGATGATAGTTGAGCTTGAGAGAAATATGATGTTGAGTAAATTTTGTAGGACAGTATGTTACTGTTCGTAACATACTGGATGCATTTTATAAATGGTAAATACACTTTGAAGATTTTGACGTTTTATTTCTTTGATATTGGTTTTTCCATAGTTTGTCCCACTTTGAAACATTTTCGAGTAAGTATTGATGAGGCTTGGTTTTGGCTGCCGAAAAGTCTTGCATTTCTGTTCCGAGGATAATAGCAATTCAAATCAATATAAAGTGTATTCAAGAAACACTTGTCTATACAGAAGCTAATGTATAGCGAAACATGTGTTTCTTGTAGGCGTACCTATACTATGTAGTCACGCCTGAAGAAGCTATTATATAGCGAAACAGGTAAGACGTCTAGAGACAAGTATAAAAACGCCTGAAGAAGCTACAGTACAGCGAAATACATGTTGCGTACCTGTAAAATGTCCAGAGACGTGTATAAAAACGCTTGAAGAAGCTATTGTTACATAGTTTTACCAAAACTCAATATGTGTATATAGATACACCTACACTATAGACATGCCTTTATGGTAAAACACGCCTAAAGAAGCTATTGTATAGCGTAAAACATGTTGCGTTTTTGTAAAATGCCTAGAGAAGTGTATAAACGCCTAAAGAAGCTATTTTATAGCGAAACACGTGTTGCGTGTTTTACCATATAGACGTGTCTATATTGTAGGCGTATCTACACTATGTATACGAGCCTGAAGAAGCTATTGTATAGTGAAACACGTGTTGCGTTTTTGTAAAACGTTTAGATACGTGTATAGAAACGCTTGAAGAAGCTATTTTATAGCGAAACACATGTTGCAATTTGTAAAACGTCCAGAGACGTGTATAGAAACTCTTGAATAATCTATTGTATAGCGACACACGTGTTGCGTTTTTTAAAAACTTTTGTGAAACAGACACGACCGAAGAAGCTATGGTTACACAGTTTAATTAAAATTCAACTCGTTCGCTATACAATAGCTTTTGTGTCGACACGCCTGAGAAAGCTAATATACAGCGAAACACGTATTGCGTTTTTGTAAAACTGTGTAGTGAAATATGCCGAAGAAGCTATTGTTACACAGTTTTACCAAAACTCAACACGTGTGTATAGACACACCTACAGTATAGACACGTCTATATGGTAAAGTACGCCTGAAGAAGCTATTGTATAGCGAAATACGTGTTTTTTGTAAAACGTCTAGAGATGTGTACAGAAACGACTGAAAAAACTAGTTTATAGCGAACCTATGTTCCGTTTTTATAAAACGTCTAGAGTTGTGTATAGAAAAACGAATGATGAGTTTTTGTGTAAAACTTCTAGAGACGTGTACAGAAACGCTGTAAGAAGCTATTATAAGCGAAACACCTATTGCGTTTTTAAAAAATCGTTTAGTGAAACAGACACGATCGATGAAGCTATATTTACAATGTTTTATCAAAACTCAGCACGTTACGCCATACAATAGCTTCTGTGTAAACACTCCTGAAGAAACTATTGTATAGCGAAACACGTGTTGCGTTTTTGTAAAATTGTTTAGCGAAATAGACACGACCGAAGAAGCTATGGTTACACATTTTTATCAAAACACAACACGTGTTTCGCTATACAATAGCTTCTGTGTAAACACGCCTGAAGAAGCTAATATACAGCGAAACACGTGTTGCGTTTTTGTAAAACTGTTTAGTGAAATAGACCGAAGAAGCTATTGTTACCGAAACTCAACACGTGTGTATAGATACAGCTACAGTATAGACACATCTATATGGTAATACACGCCTGAAGAAGCTATTGTATAGCTAAACACGTGTTTTTTGTAAAACGTCTAGAGATGTGTATAGAAACGACTGAAGAAACTATTTTAAAGCGAAACCCATGTTGCGTTTTCATAAAACGTCTAGAGTTGTGTATAGAGAAACGAATGTTGAGTTTTTCTAAAACTTCTAGAGACGTGTACAGAAACGCAGTAGGAAGATATTATAAGTGAAACACCTGTTGCGTTTTTTAAAAACTGTTTAGTGAAACAGACACCATCGAAGAAGATATGGTTACACAGTTTTATCAAAACTCAACACGTTTCGCTATACAATAGCTTCTGTGTAGACACGTCTGAAGAAGCTATTGTGTAGCGAAACACGTGTAGCGTTTTTGTGAAACTGTTTAGTGAAATAGACCGAAAAAGCTATTGTAAAACAGTTTTACCAAAACTTAACACGTGTTTATAGATACACCTACAGTATAGACACGTCTATAAGGTAAAACACGCTTAAACAAGCTATTTTATAGCGAAACATGTATTAGGATGACAAGATGCAGCTGAGTGGCCTCCTCGGTCACCCGACCCAAGTTCAATATATTTTTTATTGGAACACTAAAAAAAAACAAATATATCGCAAATCCACTGTACTCATTGGAAGACATGCAAAGTCGAACGATTAATGTATGTCGCAAAGTGACACCGCAAATGATCCAAAACTTACAACGGTTGGCATTTCAAAGTATAATAACGAGTTGGAGGATAACACCCTCCTTTACAGAAATGAATATTCGGCAATGAATTTTGAGTCACAACCTGTTCCACTCACAAACATCTTGGCTGTTTTTTGGATGTTCTTTCTGTGGTAGTTATGTTTTGCGGTACGTTTTAGATGATCTACTCTGTATAGTCGAGTGGTTACACTGAAAATTAATGTCGCATGATCAGTTGACGTAAATTGATATCTTCAGTATCAGATAGTCAAAGGTCTTGATGATAAATATTGAATCTGAGAGGAGTATCCACTCAATAATTGAAACGAAATATCTTTATTCTGAAAATTGGTGAATTTTGTCACGTGAATCTAAATATGTTGATCTTGAGTACATTTTTATTAATTTAAATTGAAAGAGGTACCTATATTTTTAGGGCAGAGTAATTTCAGAGAACTAACGATTTTGGTTTTCTACTTCTCCATTTTCATACAAAAAATGTGAGAATCTTCCGAAGAAACAAAGAAATCAATCAATTTCAAAATAAACTCTCTATTAAGATGCATAGATCACGCAAAGAAATAACTTTCAGATACAAACTGGAAGAAAAAATCCTTTCGAAACAATTACTTTTTGTCAAAAAATGTAACAGTTTAGTCATTTACAATATGTTTCAATTAATTTTTGTCTGCATTCATTTCACATTCGTATACAGCAAATGAAATATGATTTCATTGCGAACAATATTATTATTTCCACTTTTTATTTGAAATTCTCACTTCGCACTACACTTTCAACTAGGCTGGCCTTCCCAATGCTTATATATCTCGTTGTATCAGATGGAATTATTCTCGAAGCTAGGCGACACCTAGAAGGACCGAGAACACACGTAGGGTTGAGCGCGAGATTGGCAACAATATCAATTCCTTGGACTGCGATTCTAGCGACTATACTTGCTAAAGAGGTGGAAAATTTAGTTTTCTGTAGAAGTTTCGATTACTACTCAACTTACCTCTCAAAATGTCAGTGGACTTTGACAAGTGGTAGTTATTTTTGTAGATAAATGATCGTGAGTCTTCGACAAAAAAATATACATTTTTTTTTAATGAATAGTTCGCGTATTACGACTTCTGAGGGTTGTCTTTCGTAGATTAATTATAATTCAACAGCTAAAAGGTGGCTAATATTTTTAATGAGCAATGTGTAGAAAAAAAGCTTCAATTCATTACCAAAGACAAGAATATCGGCAAAGTATAAAAGGTCCGATGTTTATTTTAGGATGACAGTTGACCTTGAGAGAAATATGATGTTGAGTAAATTTTGTAGGACAGTATGTTACTGTTCGTAACATACTGGATGCATTTTATAAATGGTAAATACACTTTGAAGATTTTGACGTTTTATTTCTTTGATATTGGTTTTTCCATAGTTTGTCCCACTTTGAAACATTTTCGAGTAAGTATTGATGAGGCTTGGTTTCGGCTGCCGAAAAGTCTTGCATTTCTGTTCCGAGGATAATAGCACTTCAAATCACTATAAAGTGTATTCAAGAAACACTTGTCTATACAGAAGCTAATGTATAGAGAAACACGTGTTGCTTGTGGGCGTATCTATACTATGATAATTTTAATGAGCAATGTGTAGAAAAAAAGCTTTAATTTATTATACTATACCAGGTCTACCATACTTCTGTATCGTAAAAAGATCGTAAACAAAATTTTTAATTACCGTTCGAGTCGTTTCATTACCTGCAGTCGCGTGCTTTTGGGTAATCATGTAAAATATTTGTTGAAAATAATAATTTTATTCATTCATTTCATTCTCAAATTTAATTCCTAACTTTGTTGAAGCAGTATAGCGTGTTCTTAGTACGAGATAAAATTCCAAGTATCTGAGAAGGAATATAAAAGGGTATCACGATGACAAATAGTATAGTAAGTGAAAACATGTTTCTTTTTTCAGTAACCCTCGTTTTGACTCTTCAGTTTTCCTTTTTATCTGGCGCACCATCTGCCACAGGTGAGATTATCGAATATGTTTGGCAGTTATATAGAATCCTGAAAAATTTTAAATGCAATAAACTCGGTG
Organism: Leptinotarsa defecta; assembly: GCA_015342085.1. Lineage (NCBI taxonomy): Eukaryota > Metazoa > Arthropoda > Insecta > Coleoptera > Chrysomelidae > Leptinotarsa > Leptinotarsa defecta. The sequence goes on along the minus strand of WOGO01005635.1, from coordinate 1,024 downwards.
CAATGAACTTCAACAGTGAATATGGTATGAATTAAGTAGTTGGCAAATAAAAGATGCCTTTGTCTCGTAAAATCGAGCAAACAGTCTTGTGTCGTCTCATTTCAGAGATATATATATGCTCATATTTTTGCTATTCGAAAAAATACAATATGAATTTTTGCACACCTAGACAGTTTGGCGTCGTGTCTCACGAATTATTATTTTTTTCGTCGATTTTTTAGTGAACTATTGACTTTACTGAAAAATATATATATTTTTTTATAGAACATGTCAAGTTCAACAACAGAAACGTATGCCAAGTAGATTTTGGTATTACCAACTTATTTGGAATTATTTGAGAGAGAAATGCTATCTTCCGTTTCCCCAAATTGCCTAAAGTATTGATTATATTGAAAAAACTTTACATAAATACAGTTTATATATATCAGAATGACATCTAAGCTACAATTAACAGAGGTTTCGTGTAATTTTGGTCACGATATAACGATAAGTATTAAGTAAGTCGGAAAAATTCTTGCTCCCTAAGAGCTGTCTTGGAGTTACCGTTGGAGTTACATACAGATAATGTGCCATAATATTGTTTATATTAAGTAGTTCTGAACGAGAGTTCGTGATAGCATATATCTATCTCTTATGTGGCAGCCAGTATATGCCAAATACTGAGCCATGAATACAATTAAATTTGATATTCTTTTTACAATGCACATTTCAGAATATCTGTCAAATTCTCATAAAAATCGAAACAGTGTCGTTTTGAGCATTCAATATAGATGAACTTTGTGTATTATAGTAAATAATTTGGACGAATCGTTTAAAAGTGATCACGATCAGATTAGCGGTTAGCCATTTCTCGTCGCGTCTACTCTAAGACGACGGGTGACGCCGGGGTGGAGGGGCAGTCTAAGCAATGAAGCACCGTCGCCGAGAACGCGAGCAGACGCGTGAGAGGCAGACCGCGTAGAATTTGGTTTGTCACATTGAGTTTCGTGACGGACTATTTCAAACAAATAGTTAAAATATTTTT
>WOGO01005634.1:0-12294 GCA_015342085.1 Leptinotarsa defecta | reverse complement strand
GCGGACAAGTTAAGAACATGTCGTTATCGTTTGACCAGATCAAAAATGAATTCTGTGGATTAAAATCTTTTCAACTCTCTGCCAAATAACTTTAAAGAGCTTAGTATCATCAAATTCAAAAGAGCTGTTCGGACTAGTCAGTCCTGTGAATTCCTTCGATTTAAAGTCGAAAAGTAGGACCGACTAGTCCGAACATTGGTCCTTCGAGCCGGATAGCCCCGCCAAATCATTTTTTAATGCACTGTTCAAATGGAGCTGCACCACCACTGGAAAATTTTGAGGAAGTCGATGTGAACTTAAGAAAACAGTGGAGAGTATCTCAAGCCTTAGCGGATATATTTTGGAGAAGATGGCGAAAAGAATATTTACTTACACTGAATAAACAAATGAAGTGGAATGAGTGGAATCGGAGTACGATGTGGTACTCGTCATTGACGACATATTACAATGAAATTTGTGGCCACTTGAGAAAATTGTAAATGTTTACAGGGGAAAGGATGGTAAGATTAGAGGTGTGGACGTCAAAACAAAATCAGGAACCTATAAACGGGCAGTTACAAAGATCTGTGAATTGATAAGTGGTACAGGTTCTTAACGAAAATTAATTGAAGACTATGTCAAATACAGTGATTTCATCACGAGGGGGAGAATTTTGTTGCTTTTAATTACTTTTGTTCACTTCTGTTCACTTAGTATGTTGAAATAATTGATCATGGATTTGTTTATAAAAAAATACGATTTTGACATTGACAATAATTTGAAAAGTATTAAAATAAAGATACTGACTTGAAACATTTTGATTCCTGGTTTATTTCAACTTTAAATCAAAGGAATTCACAGTAGGACTGACTAGTCCGAACAAGAGCCATCAAGGAAATGCTACTCAACCAATGTTTTTACTCAGTCTCGGAATACTACGGTCATTTTAGGACAGTTCACGTCAGCTATGTCTACTCGAGATGAAACATACTCACCGATATCGATTGTACTATGGTAGTTTGTAAATACCCCTAATATAATAGGTGAATATTTATTTGTTTGTATATGTACGTAGGCAACCCCTGCGTTTCCGAATATTTTTACAATTTACTTCTTTGTTTTATATGTTTATTTAAGAAAGCGTATACACTTGACTTGCTACAAACATGAAAATGTTACGTAGTTAATAAACTATTCTATTCTATTCTTCTATTCTAATGAGTTCTCACTCCATCAGCTGATCTACTACGCATCCGATATATAGAGGCACAGTACTCAGATACTCAGATACATGTGTGCAACTGGAAATTATATGAGAATTGGGGGAATAAAAGATACGAAAACGTTGACAAATTTCAATTAGTCAAGAGTTAGTGTTAGTTAGATTAGCCTTTCATACTGTACCTTTTCCTTGTCCATTAGTAGAAGAATGTTTAATTTTAATTGTTGTTGTCAAAACTATCTAGACTGCTAATAAGATTTGTTTCAAATGGTGTCCCCGTTATGAATTGGTTATACAAATTGATTTTATTCGCTCTGACTCTTACCGAACAATCGGCAAGAGTCTTAACAAAATTTGTTTGAGAGCAAATCCAACATTTACCTTTGTTTCATCAAATATATTTTATGAACGTTTATCAACTTTTACAAAATAATAAATCGTTGGTAGAGAGGATCTCTTGAAGACAATAGCATGACCCAGATTTTGATTTGGTGTTTTTTTTTACCACAGGCGGTCCATTCCAAACCAAGGTGTGAAATGTCTCACTAGTATTAGATTGAACCATGCTGTTGTGAAACTGGTGAACTTTATTATGTTTTCATGTTAATTAAATTACATATTCAAATTTTTATGATAGTTTTCCGAGATGGTCACAACCATTGTTATAGTTATACCATAGAGAGGTGTCGGACGGAACGTTAACACAAATTTCCTACAGAAAAAATAGAACTCGGAGGTGTGAGAAATTACTTCCCTTCCGCTCCCCCTCTCAGACTTGTCTGGTGTGCGCCCATGCCCGTCTCCCCTCTTCTAGCGACTGAAATTTCTACACCCATGAGATAAATATGTAAATGTTCCGACATAACTCAGATAACTCTGCCATTGTATGATTCTTTATGGGATTTCTAATAAGGAGTGTAGGAACAAAGTGCTGGCCAACAATTTTTTTCTCGACGTTCGAAACTAATTGTTATGAGTTTTCTTCGTCCCGTTAAGATATATATGAATTTTTAATAAACGGCCGCGGATGCACCGATGATAATTCATATAAATTCAATTAGCATTCGGTCGTGTCGCATTCGATGCTTTTCGAAAAATATTATGAATTTATAATTAGTTATGGAATATTTCAATCTGTTAGAGAGTGTAGGGTTCGACGAACGTTGCTGTCGAAAGGCTAGAGAGAGAGAAGAGAACATCACAATTTGAAGTTTCCCAAATTTTTCGGTAAATAATGAAGAAATAGCCATCCTAAAACCTTCTTTCCAACATCACATTGTTTCGAAGAAATTGCAACAATGTGTTCCAGAGTTTTGTCGTCGTAAATTCGAGATCGCACAATAAAAGTTTTTTCTTCAATTTCACTCACACAATTCTCAAAATACAAGTCATGGCGCTACGGGGCGACTTCATTGATTCCAGTGCTTTTTCAGCTGCAGGAAAACCCGGAAAAACCTGTCCTCTCTCTCTCATAAAGCAAAATGTAGGGTGTCTCCAGAGACTCCAATAAATTCAATACATCGCTAGAACACTCAGTGACACGACTATCGTCAAACTTAAACCAGTCCGTTTCGTCCAAGGCGTAATAATGACCAAATTCAACGCCAGAACCACAGTAAACAATGACTGCATATTATAATAGTGATCTGCTAGATTGAAGTGCTCATCTACTTCGAACCTTCGTAAGAGTTCGGTGCTTACGTCAGAGGTTGAGTCATGTTTGAAGGTCATCAGTGTTATTATTAGACTGGTGCCTCAGCTATACTTGTTTCCTTATAACAGTCAGTTAGTTTGGCGATACAGTCAATCATCACCTGTTGAAAGTTCCATTTTCAGATGATTTAACAATAAGATTTCCACGAACTGGTTATCAGTCAGTCATAATATTAGGAAACTCTAGTTGAAGTTCCAGAAATTCACATTCGTTTTTGCTACCTCTTGATCATTGTTTTGGGAAATAAGAAGTTGACGACTTCTTATTTCCCATACTTTCAGTAAAATTCACATCGTTTATTCAATTTGTGGTCCATCTAAAATTCTGCTTTCAACTTCTCAACACTCAATTTTGTAAACGATTCTTATATATTTGATGGAATCGACCGATACTTGATGAAAATCCATAACTAACGTATTCTAAACACACTTAATTGTGTTATTTTCACTAGATAGTTTTACAAAAACGTCATCGTTTTTTGGAACCATCGGGTGTAATACATAGCAATGCAAAATACGCCGTTTGTTCATGATGTATAAACTTTTGTTTTGTGTTGCTTATCGACAAAGAGCTGCGAGAGAATAAAAAGATCTCTAAGGAAATATGTCGAACGCTTTCGTAAAGTCTTTGTTAACGACAATAAAATGAAACTAAGTTTTCCATTACTGCCTCCATTTAGCAACAAAGAAACAAACCTATAATTTTCTGGGAACATCCAGAAAAGCACCGAACAAAAAGAGCAATTGAAAGTAAACTTCGCTAAGGGGCGGAAGATATGTTCTCCCTCTTTCTCTCGAAGACGGATGTTTATTCGAAAAGTTCATCACAAGATTCATATTCTAAACAAACCACATGCCGTATATCAGCATAAGTGGGGAGTGTGTATGACATCCGAAGTTAAAACTAGAAAGATCGATTTTTAATGGTCTTTCTAGTTACTGGGGGATGAGCTTCATTATTCCAAGAAAAACATAAAGGCAGATAATGCTCTTCCGCGAACATGTATACGGGAAATTGCTGGATTTGGTGCCGTGGAAACGCGGAATTTATCATACAAGGTGGAGCCGCGTCTGACTCTGTGGAAATCTTTGCGAGAGAGAAATTCCTTCTTTTCTTCGGACAAATTGGTGCTTATCGTCATTATTTTTTCTAAAGGGTTTCCACAACGTGAATATACTGTTAGATTCTCAATCTGTGACATAACTGTCGACAATGGAAAACTTTTTCATCTGCTCTTTCGCCGGTTTCCCAAGTAAAAGATGGGTGGAATAGGTTGAGTTGATGTCATATTTTGTTTGTCGCATTTTCTGAAGCAGTTAATGTGACGGGAAAACGTTATTTTCGGTACACAGGGGGAGGGATCTGCTTCACCAGTGCCAGGATTCTACCAATTTATGAAAGGAGATATCACTTTTCCCTGGATTTCTGTAGATGATACTCATTCTTGATAAGATGTCAGTCAACAAAAACAAACTAAGCAAACGGAAATATACTTTTTTCTATGTGGGAGCCTGCACATTGGGAAACTTGGAAAAGTTTTCGAGCACCTTAGAGAGGAATGCGTAAGACTAAAACCAAAAATATGCAGGGGAGACCGGGGCTGCAATTGACAAAAAATATATTTTCAGTTGAAGCTAAGAAATAATACAACATTTAGACTTGATTTTTGAGATGATGCTAAAATTATTCAGGTATTACGAAATGCTCTCAAAACAAACTTAATAGTAACGATGCCGTAGCATCGCTTTTTCCCAAAAATGGTGGTTGTTAATTGTTACCTCAGGTTTGGGGTTAGAATTAACAGGTATGGGGCAAGTATTAACAGAAGGGGTAAAAATTAACATAGGTTATGCTGACTAATATAAAGAAAAATAAATATATTAAGCATATATTTTTTTTATCAACAGTTGGCTCAGGGACTAGTGACTGGTTTTAATCGTCGGCGTCTGGGCGGTCCGTGACAAATGAAGGCGCAAAGTCAGGTTCTTAAAAAATATCTTCGTTGCACGGCCAGATGCCAGACTTTTCAAAAGCGTTTATTATATTCATAGGGTTTGAAGCCAACGGTAGCGCTTCTTTAACAACTCCAGAGAGGTCATATATAGACATTACTTTTCCAGGGTTACTGGTAATACAAGAAGTTTGTGCTCTGTTCATATAATTTTTGAATGGCCCATAAACCCCGGCATCAAGGGGTTTCATAAAATCAAAAAGAGAAACGTAGCAGAGCTCAAATTCCTTTGCGCCATCCCTGTAATTTTTTTTCTACTTGATAATCACTAGCGCAGCCAGCTCGTGAACCTCTATCGATGTGGTGCCACGCGTAGTTATCCGTTTATAAGTTCTCATGCTGTTATACCTAAAGAAGAAACATATAAAATAATGATTCACAAACATTCAGCTACTCTGTTAATTCTAGACCCCACATCTGGAGTAGGTATTAACAAGTTAATTGTAGCCCCTCCCATGTGTCAATTATAGCCCCAAAGGTATATTCGAAGTATTAAATAACATAATAAAATATTGGTCAATGGTAATGGCAACAAATAAGAAACTTAGAATTGTTAAGTATAAAATATGCTTTTAGGGAAATAAAAAACATAATCATAACACTTCATAATTATTGTACAAATAAAAAAAATGTGAACTCTAAAAAGATGCTTAAAAATATCGACCAGCACACAACTCACTCCCATGACGCACGGAGCGCAACTAACCGACGGCTGTGGCATGCGGCACGATCGAATTGTCATATTGAGATACCCACTGGATGTATAGTGTGTATAGTTACAGAGAAATTTGCTTGTTAATACTTACCTCTGTTAATTGTAGCCCCGGTCTCCCCTACTGACAATGATTTAAAAAAAACACAAATATCTTTCCATTAGGACAAATTTGATTCTTTTCTAAAAAATAATGAACTTATTGTATCAAATGTCTTGGAATTATGATTGTGAAATGAAAATAAAATGAATATGCAATATTGCAAAGATCCATTACAAAATTTAAATTACAATTTTTCAACGTATATCAGTGAATATGCTGTATTTTATGTTGGTATAATCTCAAGAAAGATATGAAAAATTAGTGTGAAGTATAGAGTTATGAAAATTCATCTTGGTAATGAGGAAATATTCGGAAACAACCAGGTTTATTTGAACACACTATCGACGATAGTTCTTTTTCAACCATACTTTCATCAAATGGTATGCTTTTTTTTGTCGAAGCCACTTATCTGCTTTTCTCCATGCATTAGTTGGTATTTTTTCAACTTTTCTGGAATGATAACTTGCATTATCCATCACAATCACAGAGTCAGGTGGTCAGGTGTCAAAAACATCGCCGTACATGTCTTCATGGTGATCACCAGAATGCTGTGACTAAAATATCAATAAACCGTCCTCTGCAAAATCATCAACACTTCCAATATGGGTAATAATCAGTCGTTTTCCTAGTCTTGCCACATCTTTCCAATGGTTATATCCTTCTTTAAGACAAGTTTCGTCCACATAATAAATCATTTCATTCTCAAGTCGAAACTCTCTTCCAAATAACTCTCTCTTCCAAAAAACTCTCCTCCAGCAAATAATTTAATAGATTTTTATTAAGAGAGGTATAAGTTTTTTTATCATTGGGCACATACTTTGGTCTCCTTTCAAATTCGTAGTTTTCATCAACAGGTGCAATTTTTCTTTCTAGAGTTGTTTTTGAATATTTCATAGCTTCATTTTTCACTCTTGAAATTATTACTCAGGAATATTTTTCAAAAAATATTTTGGAAGGGATTCCTTCCCTATATTCCAGCGTTTTTTTAAATATTGACAGTGCTTTATAAGACATAAATCCGACATGATATTTAAAATATAAAACTAATAAATCTAAGAGTCGAAGAAATTATCAATACACAATATTTTTGACAGAATTGTCTTATACATCTAACAAAAATGTGTTAAAATTGAAAATTTTAATGACTATTTTCTGTGAAAATAGTTTTCTTATAAGGTTGCCTTATTCCCTTTTAATAATTATTCGTCTCTTAATAGATACTCAAAGTTACAATGACAAATGAGATCTTCAAACAAATAATATATTTTCATTTGTAACAACGCAAATATATCTTCTAAATCTCAACTAAAACGTGAGTTTGCATTCGATTCAGGTATTTTACTGTATACTGGTAAATTCTAATTCATTGTTAAAAATAGTACCTGGCCAGGTAGATTCGCCTCAAAGTAGACCAAAGAAAATAACATCAGCATCGCATGAGGAGCACGAACAATATTTTGCTGGAAGATTTAGCAGCTGCAACGTTTGACAAAGAAGATTTCTGAAATTGTTATCGCGTTGATGTAATCTCGCCTAGAATTCAAGGATGAGACAAATATTGATTGATTCTTGTTAATGGAACCTACGTCATACAGACAAAAGGCGATGCCTGAATGCACGTAATAATTACGAACACCAAAGCGTCCAGTTGATATCTGTGCACTATTGAGATATTTTGTTATTTTCTGATTATTCCATCTATAGATTTGAGGTTTTGATTGACTTCCGGGTTTTGCCGTGGTCTTCTTTGGTTATAATCTTCAAACTTTCCAACTGCAACTGCAGCAGTAATCTTCAGTGGTTTGGTCAACTGTCAGTTGACACGTCAAGAAGAGTACTTCGACCACGCCACTGAAGATGGCTGCCGCAGGTGCAGTTGAAACGTTTGGAGATTATAACGAAAGAAGACCACGGCAAAACCAAGGAGCCAATCGAAACATTGACGCCAGTCGTGAAAACCTACATTCCTACTTTTATTTGGTTTAAATCATATTTCTCAAATTATTTGAAATGCCAATGCGCGTATTTGATTGACAAATTGTATTCATTCGAATATTATACGTTAATTGAATTGATGTGTTTTACAGGCTCATTGAGGAAAATCAATGAGGGGTTTTTTGAGGATGAATTATTACTTTATATCTATTAATAATTCTTAAACAAGATAGTCACATTGATTTTTTCAATATTGATTACTATGGCTGTTCAACGTGAAACTTTGCTGCCAAGATATTTTCTTTTTTCAATGAGTATAAATTCGAATGCATTCACTATTTATTTGAACATTATATTTTTTTGAAATTGCTTCAACAATTTTCATTTAGGTAAATTACTAGAGGTCGCCTGAATTATATTTACAAAAATGTGATATTCGATATAACAAAAATGTTTTTTACTGAATACAATATATCAAATATAAGGAAGAAACTCAAATACAAATAGTTCTTGTATCTAGCCTTTTACAGCTTATATCAAAGTGTTTTAGATTTCAGGAATGAGTATTTGAAACAATATATTTATGGATTCGTGGAGAAAATTACAAGTTTTACATGACCTTTTCTTTGAAATTTTTCACCTTTCACGATTTTCACCTTTCAGATTAAAAATATAAAAATTGTAGTGAATAAATTTATACAGGTGTAGAAAAGGCAAACTTATGGAATGAGAAAAAACTCAAAATAATCGATAAAACATAACTAATATGCAACGCTTCGAATTATTAAAATCTATTTTATTCTGATCTGGGTAATAAAACTAGAACAAAACAGAGACACTATCAAAAAATGAGCCAAACTTTTAGAAAAACGATGAAACACGTTCATTTCACTTTAAATACAACTATCACTTTGAATACAACTATCACTTCAACTAAAACTTCAACTATTATTCGAATGTCTATCGATTATCTAGATCGCTTCGTGTACCGCACTGTAGCTTCCACTTGACTTAGTGGCTAGCCTTTATCACAACCATAAGGTACTTGTTACCGGATGTGGCCATAGGGAGTGGTCCCAAAATGTCGACACCGGTTCTTTCGAAAGAGGACCCACTGAGGTACTGATTCAACTTTCCTCTTTGTCTTTTGTCTTTTGACCCTTTCTCGAAGAGCACAGGTCACAGCGCTTACATCACTCTTCCACGTCTCGACGGCAATTGACCTAATAGTACCTCTCACGCACTTTCGCTAGAGTTCTATTCACTGTTCAAGGATACTCGGGATACATGTCTTTGGAAGGATTATCTGGAATTGGTGGGTTGTTCCATCCGGGCTTTCCCATTTCCGAGTGAGTAGGTCATCTGGAATGCTCATGGACTCCCATTGGAGTCGTACCACACCATATTCAAGTGATTCCTCAAATTGTCTGTCCGTGTCCCTAGACAAGGGACCCTTGCAGGTTGCTATCCTCCGGGTCAGAGGGAACCCGAAGCAGTGGGAGGTAGGGGAGCTTATCTTCCTATCAGAGCTGTCCATGAAGGAGTCTCTGCCCGCTACCTTAGCACGTCTGGTGGGAAGTTCTTCTTCTGGTAGCTGGGTATCCTTGTCTTCCTGGCATTGGTAAAATTTGCATCCGGATGTCAGACATGGTTTTCTTGAGAGGCTATCTGCGTTTCCGTGACTCTTTCCTTTCCGATGTTGAATTTCAAAATCGTTAGTTTGTATCTTTTCAATCCACCTGGCTGTTTGGCTTTCTGATGTTCTGAAGTTGAAGAGCCACTGAAGTGTTGAGTGGTCTGACCTGATAAAAACTTTAAAGCCATATAAAAAGGAGTGGTAGTGATCCGCCGTTTTGTCCACTGCGAGGAGTTCTTTTCTAGTAACACAGTAATTTCTTTCGGACGTTCCCAGCAGCTTACTAAAATAGCTGATGACGACTTCTTCCTCCTTTTGTACCTGGGAAAGTATTGCTCCAATTCCATGTTGTAATGCATCCACGTCCAGTATAGACAAGTCCTCCTCCTTTGGAAATGCCAAGATCGCTGCGCTGGTCAAATGTCTCTTTAGTGTAGCCAAATGCTTGTTGGCAATCTGGGGACAAAACGAAAGGTGTTCTTTTTTCAGTTAAGATATGCAGCGAAACGCCGGTATTAGCTACATAGTCCAAGGAAGCTTCTTGCATCGTGCTTGCTCTTCGGTGTTGGCCATTCTTGCACTGCCTTGATTTTCTGTGGATCTGTTTGAACTCTTTTTGAACACACACCGTATCCCATGAAATTCACATTTTCCTGGAAGAGGTAGCACTTCTTGGGAATGATCTGCAAATGAGCATTCCGCAGCCTCGTGAAAACACTCCTCAAGATTGACAAATGTTCGTTAAAACTTTTGCCGGTAACTATAATGTCATCAAGATAGACCAAGCATATTTTACAGGTAACTCCTCTCAACACCAACTCCATCAAGCTTTTAAATATTGCAGATGCATTGCATAATCCGAACGGCATGATCTTAAAACTGGCATAATCCATTGCCGGTGGAAAAGGACAGTCTTGTCTTTATCCCCGGGGCGAACGGCCACCTGCCAATATCCGCGTTTCAGATCCAATGTTGAGAACCATCTGCATTTGGCCAAGATGTTCAGGGTGTCATCTATTCTAGGGAGAAGGTAACTGTCCTTTCTGGTGACATCATTAAACCTCCTGTAGACTACGAAAAATCCCGTCGATCCATCTTTCTCAGTCACTAATACAACAGGTAACGACCAGGGGCTGTTTGATTCCTCAATTACTCCTTCCTTCAACATGTCTTTAATAATAGATGCACATTCATCTTGATTTGCGAAGGAAAGACATCTCGGTGGTTGATATATGGGCTTGACATCGCCAGTATCGATGTCATGTTGAACTCGATCCGTTCGACCAATGAATTTTTCCTTCACAAACATATCGTTCTCTTCCTTCACGAATTGGGTGTCCTTGCATAGTCTTCATGTCTTCTTGAAAGAGTCTATGAGTTCCTTTGCGGTTGGTTGAGCACGCTGTAGGGGGACTTTTTCTTCAATTCTGGCAATTTTCACGATCGGTTCGCAGGTGCCTATTACTTGCCCTTTCTTGAGTGTCACTCTGTTATTATTAGGGTTGGTTATTCTTACTGAAATGGTCTGATGGTTACCATTCACGAGGGGTCTGGCCACAATAATTCCTGCTTCAGAGCCGTTGGATGAATCTATCAATGCTGTACCCAAGCCGTCATGCCCAGCAATTTCCGATTGAATACTTTTCTTGGTGTTTGGAGAGATTCTGGAATCTTCCAGTATAATCACCTTAGCGCTCCAAACTTCAACAGTTTGTTCCTTATGTCCACCACGAATACGTAGGGGGACATGATGTCTAGTCCCAAAATGAACTCGTCGACTGTTGGCCACTAATACCTTAGTTTCTATTTCGCAGTTTCCAATCCTAAGTCTCACTTCAGATTTTCCGTAGACTGTCAATTCATCTCCAGTGGCTGTTTTCAGAACAGGTACTACTGAGAGGCACTGATGATTATTCAGGAATCCGTCGACAACTAAGCTGTTACTGTTACGTCCAATCATGAAAATCGAATATCTAGGGGCTTCATAATCCTTCTGCCCATTCACTGGATTATTTTGCATAATTTCGGAAACCTTTCTCGTAGTGCCAGTATGAGAGCTGTTGCATTCTCCTCATTTCTCCACCCATTATTTTCCGCAGCGGCCTCAAATTGTCTGCGATAAATTGACCATGAAGATTCGCCATCGAAAGTTGGAATTTTAATAAAACTACTACTGGAAGGGGAATATGTCGTTTCCGATATGCATTTTTCCACAGTAATCCTTTTCGACTCCGGTAATTCTTTACGAAGTTCCGGGAAAATCTCATCGAACTTTATGTCGACTCCTTTAAGTTTCCTTCCGACTTCTTCCAACTCCTCTTCAATTTTTTTCAATCCCCTCAAGCTTCTCATCGACTACTTTTTTCAATCCCTCCTTTGTTTCCTGAAATACTTAAATTCTTCCTAAATATATTCCTGTACCTCCCCTTTACTCACTTGGGCAGATTTTACATCTTCCAATAAATGAAGGTAAATCTAGTTGTCTTTTTCCTGCTTTTCCTGTTTTTCCTGAATATTTACCAGCAAGTCTATGTCTTTTTCCTGTTTTTTCTGAATATTTTGTAGTAATTCACCATCTTTATTTCGGCGTAATTGTTCTTCTTCTCTTCTGCGCTCATCTTCCCGTCTTTTGCGTTTATCTTCTTCTCTTTTGAGATTCTCATTCTCCGACAGGCCCGCTTGCAAAGCCTCGAACATTTTCTTATAAGCTCTTCCATCTCGTCATAATCGACACTCCTTGTTTTCACTATAAAACAAGAACATTTTTTGATTAGGTCGGTAGCTAGGCGGTTCGACATGGGTGCTTTGTTCACTCACTCGAATTGACTGCCATGTTGGTCGGTGGTTCAAGCCCTAGTCTGAACGATCGATTTTCACTTGCTGTTGTCCAACCCGTGTTAGGAATCACACGTTGAAAGGTAAGACCTCGTTAATCCTTAGCTCGCACAAGTTTCGACTTCTGAGGGTTGTCGTTCGTAGGGG
>WOGO01005633.1:0-12294 GCA_015342085.1 Leptinotarsa defecta | reverse complement strand
CAATAAAAATAATTTTTAAAAAACCTTTCGGATTTTCATTCATTCAGAAAATATTTTACTTTAAATCTCAGAAAACATTTTATAAAGACAGTACCATTTATATAAAAAAAAACATTTTGCAAATACTGACATAATAGAACATCAGTATAATACAAGATCGAAGACCAATAAATGCTTTCAAATTGCTAAGTGTAGTCTACATTTATTGCAACAACACCGCATATTATGTATTGGTTGTGAAATTTACAATATGATTCCATGACAAATTGAAAAGTTGAGAACAACAGCATTTAAAAAAACATTAAACAATTGGATATTAGATAACAGTGAGAAAATTGAAAATGTGCTCAATATGAGCACATTTTCAGTTTGGATTATATTATATATTTCAAAGCGACAACTTCTCATTCCGCTTTGGCTCACTGCATGTCAAGTGATTTTGCAGTGTCATTCAAGTGTGTCATCCGGCATTATCTATTCCATTCACACAGTTTGCATTTTCAATGATTTGAGTTATGGGCTCTCAGAAGATAATTCAAAACCAGAAAGATTGCAATACTACAGCAAGAAGAACGCTATATATTCCAGACAATCATTTTTTATTGTAAGTCTTCCTAAATAACGATATTTTATCTGAATTTTATTCAAGCTTTGGAAATGGGAGAAATATCTTGTAGCCAAGATAAAAAAGGGACTCATCAGCTCAGGTCATTGCTTAGATTTGGAAATTTGTTCCACTTGAACGTGAGGTAGTTTTCTACTTATGTTATTCCAGATTTCCGAAATTTCCGTTACCAGATTCATTAACGGTATATGAAGAAAAATATATAGATGACAAAATTAACTAAAGTCATCAATCATTCATAACATATCAGACATAATGACCAAATGTCTGTTCGATGGTGGCGGTTTCCTACTTATGTTATTTCACGTTTTTCAATTAAAATATATTGAAAATATACTGAAAAAAATCATCATAAATGAAAAAATCAGGCCAATTTATCACAGTTTTTTTCCACTTCGTAGACCTGATGAACAACGCAAGCGGTCATTCAACAGTTGTTTTCTTCTCTGTTTCACGTTTCTCAACATGTTTCTGTTGCTACATTGATGAAGAGTGTATAAAATAGAGTTGTATGCCATAGCATTGACAAAACCTGAAGAAAATTCACTCATGATAATTTAGTTAGTTTGAGTGCTCGTCGGGATGATTTGGACTCATTTTCAGATCATTCCATCAATCGAAAGTCAAATAGAAATTCAATTTGTGAATAATAATTTATGTTGATGAATTCATCATTTGATTTTCCTCTCATCTCATTATAATATTCAGCTGTTTTATTTATTTCAGCATGCAGCTCTTTTATTACTGTCATTGGATTTCTCTGTTTCATTCGCTTCAGGTTCACGACCAATATGTTTTCCATTTCTGCCTCAATCGATAGAACCTGCGTCATAGGAACAGTTTAAATACCGAAAACCTACTCAGTTCGACTCTCAGCCCGTTCCTACGCTGGCCTGTTCCACCATAACTAGGCAGTGGTCTTACTTTTATTCTATAATTGAATTATGAAATTTCTTTAATAAAGGATTCTCCAACTACCGCATCAATTTCTATTCAATATTGGTTTGCTTCTATTCATTCACTTATATCAATATTTTTTTTATTTGAGTCGACCTGCAGAGGAACTTTTGTTCTAATCAGACACTTCGCCGTTCACAGAAATGCTTTCTTCGTTACCATGGGTCAGTTGGGTCTCTTGAAGATAGAAACTATATTGTTTGTGAACCGACAAAATATTTCATTAGGGAGATAGTTTTTCTAGGTGATCAACTGGAACAAATATTGGAAACACAGAAAAATAATTGCAATTTAAAACATTGGAAACATAAAAAATAATTACAATTCAAAAAAGAATCATTCCTAAAGATTTTCAAAACTAGGTAACAATTTTTTTATTTTTAATACTCCTATATATGAATTTCATTAGTTCCGACTTCCATTGTCTAATATTATATCATTTAAAATCCCTGAAAGAATCAATACAAATTTTAAATTATTTCATATAATAATAGACAATGGAAGTCCGAACTTATGAAATTCATCATAAAAAATTGTCAATCACCTTCAAACAAACCCCCATACATTATGGATGATTTGCTTGAAAACAGTACATATTTCGAAATCATTTTTTGAAATTTCTATTTTGAAAAAACATTTTTTTTTCTGATTGATTCGGCCGTTACTTGATGAAGATCCATAGTAATTTCACAAACCATACCTAAACGATTTGATCTCCACAAACTTTATTGAAAAAATATATCACATTAGCTAAACAGTTCGCTAAACATTAGCGAAACATGTTGTGATATATTTTTTCAATAAAGTTTGTGGAGATAAAATCGTTTAGGTGTAGTTTGTGAAAAAAAAATGACTATGACTTCACTATTCTCCCTTTCAAATCACGTTCCAAAATGTTAATGATTTTTGTGGAGCAGAAAGAATACATGAATGAATATACGACATAGCTATTCAGTTAGTACGACCCAATCAAATATATCTTCAACAAAATTCCAAATATCAAGTCATTGTTTCGTGAAATAAAATGCTTCCTGATTTCGAAACTAACCATTAAATTGACCTCAAAGACAAGACGGCACGCACCGTCAGAACAACGAGACTACATGAAACCTTTTCCAGTTCCATTATTATTGTTTAGTGTACAAATCAAAAATGCAATGACACTAGTACAATGTTCAAAATAAAAGGTAGTTGGGGTAGAAAGGTTTTTGGCTTTCTACTTCTCTATCTTGATACAAAAAAATTTGGGAATCTTCCAAAGAAAGGAAGGAAACAATCACTTTCATTTTGCAATGATCATTATCGTAATATACAATACAGGAGCCAGAGCATTAATGAGTTTTTTCTCTATTCATTCATTGAAGAGAATTTTTTAAATATCCTATTGAGATCTTTTGTGACCTCAGCTGGACATTCCACTGCATTGATCATACAAAATTACTTGGGAAAAACTGCATACAATATCATTTTAGACAGAGGATATTCCAAAAAAGGAAGAAACGACATATGTGAAAATTTACTTAAATTGATTGCTTCCTTTTTTGCCACTTTTATTTGTAACTAACGTTACTGCAGTTTCGTATTAATGTATACATTAATGTATAAGTTTAAAAATGTCCTTAAAGGACGAAACTGCAGTAACGTTGGTTACAAATAAAAGTGGTAAAAAACATAAAAAGTTTCAATTCTCTCTCTCTCTTTAATATGATTTTCTACAACGCAATAACGGCTACATCCATCAATTGATTTCTGTTTCTATTTAAATATGTTCCTTCCTTCCTTTCTTTGGAAGATTATCACATTTCTGAATAAAGATGAAGAAGTAGAAAGATATAAACACTGTCTTTCCCATAAATTAATTCATCCTATAAATATATCCCTTTCAATTTAAACAAGATTCCTATGGCTGGGATTCAGTCAAATAAGCTAATGAATGACATTACGTACTGTCATTGATGACATGAGTAAATTGAACTCATTCGTGACATAAAGTTGTAATTTTATGAGTAAATTGAGTGCTTCTTATAATGTTATCCAGATTTGGTGCTGGAGAGGCGATAAGACAAGTGTTTTAAGCTGAAACATCGGATGTCCATGTAAGTGAATTTTACCTTCTTCATTTACTGTATTGCATAGGAATCCTGTGAATGATATCTGATTCAATTCCACAACAACTGTTATGGAATAATGTACCCCTTTCATTTTGAAGAAGATAGTTGTTTCGGGTGGAATTTTTCTTTCAGTTTGTACAACCGTCGGAAATTAATACTTTTGTTGTTTCTTGTGCTTTCAGTTTTTTGAATTGTGATAATTCTGAATTCAGTTGTGATGATTCAAATTTTTTTCTTCATTCTCAAAGTTTTTGTGAAATTCGTTGAGTTTTTTATAATTTACCCGAAGTTTAAGAATGTTTTTATGAAGTAATATATCTTTTATCATATCACTAGATTTTTAACTTCTTTTGTTGAACAGTCTTCTGTATAGACTCTTTAAAGATTACTTTGATTAGTAAGGAAACTTATTCTGAAAATTTTCAGACTGATATTAGAATAATCAGGCTCGTTTTTTTACAAAAGATTGGTAATTTGACTGAAACCCAACTCAAAGATTCCTTCGTTATGCAATTGATCAGTCAATAATTACCATAACAAAATATCTAGTTACAAATTTCTTCTAGAACAGAGATCAGAGCAAGAATCAAAGTTCATCTCGGAACGTAGATGATACAATTCTCTTCAACAAAGATTAAACATATTTTTTCGAACGAAAGAATACGATAAAAATGGTTCAAAGAATTCGAGTGCAGTCTAAATTTATCCAGTTGGTTGGAGATAGCAGACTCATAAGTATTTACAAACACGAGAAATAGTTTGAAGGTTATCTAAGGAATAGGCAAATAACATTTGCAAATAATAAATAAAAAACGCGATAAAAATTATTAATATAATAAATATACATGTAGCATAAAGTCTTGTTTGTTCGTCAGAATGTGAGATTGGCGAAAGCAAAGACCACTGAAAAAGGTCTGTCTATTAGAGATAATGAATTAGCTGATAGGCTCGAGATGATCTCTCTCAGGTCACGTTTTATCAGTGATGAATGCAATATTGAGGACAATCATCAATGCCAAAATGAAATAATTCTCTAAGAAAGTCTGGCGTTCGGCCTTGATAAACCAGCATAAAAATCTAACTACTAAGATTCTAAATTCTCAAGAAATGACAATTTCTGTAACGATAGATTTTTTCAAAAAATGGATAAGCAGAGCAATCATACCCTTCCGGATATGGTGAAAATATCAGACGCCACTAACTAGAAGGGCAACACTTTTCTTGACGCGCGATTTATCAACTAAGTTGTCGTCATCAGAAGATGAACTGTATCATTTCATAACTCTAACTTTGTCTTTCTATGCAGGCTGTTTCCTAATTTTCGTAAAAAAATCTAAGGAGGAGCTAAAAACAGTTCATATAAATATAGGCTCGGACATGCATTGTGTCCAAGATACACGGGGTTGAACTTTCCTAAAAATTTCCTCTTCTGTATTGATATTGTGAATAACCCTTATTCGATTATGGTGAAATATGGCGATATTATTTTCCTATAAAGACTGCTCTCTATATATCGAAATGAAAAAAGGTAAAACATTTTTTTCAAAAAAGTTCATTAATACATTGTTTCCGAGATCTAGGGTGTTGAATTTTTTTGAGAAAAAAAGATTTTTTGTATTAATATTGTGAATATTTCTCATCCAATTTTAGTCAAATTTGGCAATGTAACTTTTTAATGGAAAATGAACCTTTTATTCAAATTGAAGGAGGTATATTTTTGGGAAAGATCAGTTTTTGTTGTAGTGCGAATCCCACAATGAATACAATAAATTGTTTCTTGAATAAATTAGATCTTTACATTTTCCGAATTAATTTTTTTTTTCTCTGTAAGATTCCCACATAGTTTTGTATAATGATAGAGAAGGAGAAAGCTGAACCTTTTATTCCTATAAAAGGTGCATTTAGCCTCAATTATATACAAATAATTGAGTCTAGTAGCGATTTGGGACACAGTTCAGTCAACATCATTGAACAAAAAATATATGACACTAACGTTCCTCATAACATTCAATTTTATGTTGGGTAAAACATCTGAAATATTTTTTTTCATTTCTTGAAACAAAATAAAAACAACCATCGATGTTACAACGGATATTTACAAAATCAATGCAAAATGAAATTTTTTAAATGTTCAACATCTATGACCTATGTTTATATGAACTTTCCTTCACGAAATTAGCTCATGAACACATTAGTTGGATGAAAGTTCAAGGTATATTTTTGGGAAATGAAGATTTTGGCTCTTTACTCCTCTATCTCCATACAAAAAAATGTAAGAATTTTTCAAAGAAAGAAACGAAGACATTAATTTCGAAATGAATTTGTTTAGATGTGTAGATCATGCAAAGAAGATACTTTCAGACACAAAATGGAGTAAAAAATACTTTCAAAAAGCTACTTTTATATAAACATTGTATTACAAATTACACGAAAGAAAAAATATTTTCAAGACTATTATATGAACAAAGAATTATACAAAAAAAAACTTTTCCCTATTCAATTTGTATCCCAAAAATTCGATATGGAATTCAATTAGATATCATTCACAGGGTTGCTACATAATATAGTATACGAAAGAGGAGAAATCTCACTTACATGGAACGCTATCATCCTCAATGGCAGTCATCAATATTTCGGAATGAAACACTTGCTTTATTGGGTCTGCAGCACGAATATGGATAACATTACAAGATTAAGCTCTCGATGTATTCATTATATGACGACTTGTCACGAATATCACAATTGAGTTAAATCTACTAATGTCATCATTGTCTGTACGTTTTATGACATTCATTCGCTTATTTGATCAAATCTTTTGAAAACTCAAAGAGTTATGTTTTTAGGAGAGATCAATTATTGGGGAAAAAAGTCGTGCTGTTATGAATGAATTGAGTGTTTGTTGTAATGTTATTGAGATTGGAGTGTCTCATTCCAAAACATAGATGTTCGCCATTGAGAATGACAGTGTTCCATGTAAGTCAAACTGTACTTCTTTCGTATACTATAATGTGTAGTAATTTTGTGAATGATATCTGATTCAACTTCAAAACGAATGTTTGGAATACAAACCGAATAGTAAAAAGTGTTTTTTGTATAATTCAATGTTCAAAAGTAGAGGTTTCGAAAGTATATCTTCTTCCGTGTAATTCAATGTTTATATGGAAGTACATTTTGTGACTGAAAGTTACTACTTCGCATGAACTATACATATTTGAATAGAGCTTATTTTAGGGTTAATTGCTTTTTTCCTTCTTAGGAAGATTCCCACATTGTTTTGTACGAAGATGGAGAAGAAAGCCAAAACCTTTCTCTCTCAAAAAGGTACACTGGTTTTATACCAGTATATGAATATTGTTTAACAATATTGATATGAATAGGTGAGTGACCTCAAAAAAATTTGGGGATTTGATGAAACAATTCGTTTTTGATGCAAAAACCGAAAAGTACGAAGTTATATCAAATACTCAATGAAAATAAATATCCATTTAGTGTCTTAGAAATGTCCATTTTTTTTCCATTCAGCAAACGTGTATGATTTGAATATTCAGAAATGTATTCACAGTATACTTGTTGGATTGAGTGATAATGTAAAAAAGTACAGAAAAGCTGATAATCACGAAGCCATTTCGAATACGCCGGTTTTTTCTGCAATAGATAAACTTATTTCCGGAAATTGGTTCAAGGAATTACACCAAATGTGGACGATATCGATATCGATAAGGAAATATTGACAGCTAACCATCCATAACAATCAACGATGCATTATGAGGTTCAAAGATGAAAGCAAATTATAGCGTTTCTGCAAAAACAGATCTCAACCATGAAGTCCTGAATTCCTTCAAACTCTTTAATGTGGCGGCAGAGAAAAACAATTATATTACTGCCAATAACTATAGAGTTAATATTCAGAATGACTGATATTCTCTCTAGAACATTGTGTGTGTGATGAAGTTGTAAAGGGCATTCAAACAGAGACTTCCTTACTTCGACAATTGATATCGATTATCTTGTTGCAACTACATCTGTCGAATTAGTTGTCATTTATTCAGTCTGCTTTGCCAAATGGACATGGACGCATATAGTATTTAACAACACTTGCAAATAATAAAACTGTTTTATCAAAACGGATGTTCTCTTCGGGCAACGTACCGCGCGCTTGCTTCGCCTATTGTTCTGTAAACGATCGAACAACGCCCGTACGTTGACTAAAAGCAAAATATGACGAAAACATCACCGCTGTCTTTGAGAGTAATAGATTTTCATTTCAGAACGTTACTGAATTGGAAGATGTACAAATTCAAATATTGAAGTGTATGATAGCTTTTCAACTCTGTAACGGTTAATATGAAACCACATCTTCTCCAATATTTCAGAATAAATATGACATCTGTTTAAAAATCAGCTCAAAATCTATTTTTCTGTTTACCAGTTTTCACTTCCTTGAGAACGCTTACCCTCAGAAGTGAACATTTGTGCACGTTTGTGCATACTGCACATTAACGAGGTCCCACCTTCAATGTGCGATATATAGCAGAGGAACATAAATTGGACTGAGACTGAGTACTTATAGTTCAACCTAAACAATGCGTTTATGAAGACTTGGTTAGTACACAAAACCAAGAACTAATAATGGAAAAATGACTAAAATCTCAGTTCAGAATTGGTAGTATCATTATTCCAGTAAGCATAGGAAATTCTCTGGAAGAAGTGATATAAAAAAATTATAAAAGTTGATTATTCGCTTATTTTGTCCCGTGCATAACCGGAAGCTGGTCTAAGGTGTGATTTTCTGTTTGATTTTTGTATTTCTATAGTAATTAGGAGCCGTTCGACTTGCTCATTTCTTTCATAGTCTATGAAAAACAATGAAACTTATATTTCCAAGACACCAACTCCAATCTTGTTCCCTGAACTAGTTTCAAAGCTCCTTCAGTGGATGATTGTCAAAAGCTGGTGGACATGGGTTGAATTGATAATGAATTCCATGCCACACACATGACACGTTGCCTCCATCTCTTTGTCGCATTGTCTGCAGTTGATGTTCCAGTTCATAGAGCTCTATTTCGGCCAAGTGCCTGATAATTTTTTTCTCAGACATTCCCTGTACTTGATGTGAGTCAAAAAAATGTTGAATGTCATTTGATGTTTCAACAGGACGGCGTACTTCCGAATTATTCTTTCATTATTCAGCATTGCATTGGGAGACGTAGCAGCAATGAATAACCTCCGCGGTCACCAGATTTGTCACACTTTTTTTATTTCTCCGAGGATACCTCGAACGTGAAATCTGAACAAAACAACCACAGTCTCTAGACTAGACTATATTGAAGAGTTGTTGACGAGTACCGTCTAATCGCCCCAAAATTGCTTTGGAATGTTCCAAAACGTTTTGGCCAGGTCTACATTTCGATTGGACGTGGTGGTCATTTGTTTAAATATTCAATTCAGTGAGTCGTGAGTAAACACCTGTATAAGTTAGAATATTCAAATGCCTTCTTCACAAAACTATTGACTCGATTGTGAAATTGTTGTGAATAGAATTCTAAGAACTTCGAAACAACTCAATTCCTTCAAAAATTAACGGTTTCCTGCATTTTCTTCGAATGTTGCAGTTCCTGTTTTATTATTGGCCTCCTTGTTTGTTATTTGGAACTCCAAATAGAGGAGTTTCATGTGGAACTGCACATTTCAACAAGATTGAAAATTGAAAAGTAGAGAAGATTTTCTTACTTCCTTCCGTTCTCCTACCAAAGTCTTCAACTCCGTCTTTATATACTCTCTGTTTGCAAAACCTTTTCTTCCTCTTTCTCAACAGTTTTTTATTTTCGGTATTTTTTTTGTTATTTGTTCTGGTTTTCAAGAAATATCCTCAGCAGTTCAGTTTTTATTCTTCATTTTTTTTCAATATCTCCACCCTACTTTGGTGTGCAATAAATCACTGATTAACATACGACTCTCAGTACGGGGCAATTCATACTCCCGTAAGACAAGGCTTGAGCAACCAACATGTATTGGCTCAACACCATGGTGGTTAACCCCATGATGGCTTATGCATGTATGGTCTTGTGGCCAAAGATCAAGTAAACGACTGTTATTAACAAAATAAGCAGAGGACAAATACTTGCATGTTTGGCAATAACGGAACCAACTAACGGAACCAACGAAAATCACTCACAGAACAAAGAAAAATAATGCATGGGCTGAAATTTATAATTTTTTGATAGAAGATTTCGAAAAATTCTCAAACGAGGAAAAAAAAGAGGCAGGTGAATACATTTCTGATTAAATGCATTTATTAACTCTAAAAATATAGAGTAATGCTTAATAAAATCTATTCCATCAGAAACAAAGTAAGTAAATAAAAAGCGAACTCAATAAATTTTTACAATAATGAATGCAACAGATTTTGTTCATTTGCCAAGGTAGAGTGCCCGCAGGACTCACAAATTGATTAGCAAATTCGTCCCGTATGCCGTTTGCCTGTCTTCCACCTCTTTACAGCAAACCATCCATACTTATAGAAATATAGAAATCAGTTGTATAAAAGCCATCCTTTTGACGAACTATGTTATGTAAAATTACTACAGCTTTTACAATATTCTTTGCAAATGCTCTAGAAACATTTAGTGGTCTATGGAAAATTTGCCACTTGTTGCTCATTATACCAAATGTACATTCTACAAATCTTCGTGCCTGTGCTAAGCGAGCCAATGCAATGTGGAAAATGTGACATTTTCTGAAAATTTTAGCCTGTAGGTATAGGCAAGTATTCTTCTCTAAAATGAATCCATAGTTGCTGATGAATCGTTCGAACAATTTCACTTATAGTTGACATACCTATTTTATAGGCATAGTGGAGATATGTAAATGAGTTTTCACTGGCGAGGTATTTGAAAATAATAAAATATTTTACTAAAAATTAATTTGAACATTTATATTTCAAAGAACCTATTAATTGCAGAAAAATCCATTATTGACAAACGGAAACATATAAGAGACGCATTCGCAAATTTCAGAAAAAAAAGTGGTGAGAAACGTGCAAAAAAGTACATATACTTCGATCAATTGCAGTTTTTATTGAAAGCACTTAAAAAAGATGACACAGAATCGAATATGTCTGAAAACACAGCTGTAGAAGAACTTCAGAGTGATGAAGAAGCAGTACCTGAACAAACACCTAGACATTTTTGTAGTCCGAAACAAAAAAAGTATCTTCAATGGATGAAACGGACAAAATAATTATAAAAGCTTTAGAAGTCGCTAGTCAAGCTCCGCCAACAGGAACGGACAAAGATACTGCATTTTTCATATCAATTATACCTGCTGTAAATAAATTCACGGTGGACGAAAAATTAGAATTCCGCATGGGTGTATTGATATTAATTAGATAAATTAAGAACAAAAGACCTTCATCAAGCAATACACTTCATCCCTCGTATTCAACATCGGCTTCGACTCCAGCGTCCGATGAATATCGGAAAGATTATATTCGTTTTTAAAACTTATAAATTATTTTGTAATATCTCGTTATTCACATTATTCGTTATTCATATTATTTGTAATAAAAACTCAACTTAATGTAATGGCATTTCTTT
Organism: Leptinotarsa defecta; assembly: GCA_015342085.1. Classification (NCBI taxonomy): domain Eukaryota; kingdom Metazoa; phylum Arthropoda; class Insecta; order Coleoptera; family Chrysomelidae; genus Leptinotarsa; species Leptinotarsa defecta. The sequence continues at coordinate 1,006 of WOGO01005633.1, read as the reverse complement.
TGGAGAAACACTCAATCTCTTTGTCTTTTTTCCTTATAGATACTGAAAGATGTTCTACTAACATCCTGAAAGTATTGTAGTTCATCAGGAACTAATTGAAAAATGTTTCTTCATGTTCAAATAATTTCTCAAATTGTATATAAAATGCACCTTCCAAATATCTACTTCGTAACAAAGGATGAACCCAGAACCGTCGATTTTTCCATCGAGCCGCCCTTTGTCTCCTTGCTTTTCTCCATTTTGAGAAGTAGCGCTAGCAACACAAGTTTTTATCCATAACACTTTTTTACTTACTAATCTTGGCATCAAATTATGGTTCTGTATGAAAATAGTATTGTCAAGTCTCTCTAGACTAATCAACTCTCATCATTCTTGTAGAGTCAGAGACTGTTCTCCAGAGACTGTCTTGTAGACAATCTTGATAAGGGAAAATATGCTTTCGGTCTTTTCACTGACTTTTCAAGAGTTTTCGACGTAGTCGATCATAGGCTTTCATATAGTAAGTTAGAATCGTATGGAGTTAGGGGGATGCCGATAAAATTATTTGAAGTTTGAAGTTCTGAGTAGTTACCGGTAAATAAATCAAGGTGTACCAGAAGAATCTGTATTGGGACCTTCATTGTTTAATATATTTGTGAATGATATCAGTCTAATGGAAAGAAACCAAGATATAAAAATAGTGTGTTATGCAGACGATACCATTTTATTATTTTTGAAAAAAGCATTGACACGCTACTGAATAAAACTGAGAGGATTTATGAAGGTATCATTCGGTGGTCTGAAAAGAATTGTCTGTTACTGAATCACAACAAAACCGTCACAGTATTCTTCGGGCGCTCCAAACAAAGATCACTTGTGTTATTCAAAAATACCGAAAAACAACAAATAACTTGTAGTGATGAGGTGAAACTTTTGGGAGTCATTTTAGAAAAACATCTGCAATGGGTAAGTCATATAGAACTATTATCTAATAAGCTGAGAAGTAGTTGCTACAGCATAAAGTATA
>WOGO01005632.1:0-12295 GCA_015342085.1 Leptinotarsa defecta | reverse complement strand
TTCAACCCATATTGTTGCCCAGTATTCATCTTGAAATCTAACAAGTTAGTTTTGGCTTCATTCAACATTAAATTGTTTTTCTTTGACCACATAACTTTTTTGTAGGTCTCTAGAGCTGTGTTTTTCGCGGAGTCCATATCATTTTCAATAATTAATATATTAGTATCATCAGCATAACACGTACAGTGAATGGCCGAGTTCTTATTTAGGTACACTAGCAAGTCATTGGCAAAAGCTAAATACAAGAAGGGTCCTAGAATGGATCCCTGTGGTGGTACCCCATCATCAATATTTCTTTCAGTACTTAGACTTTTTCCAACTTTGATTACTTGCCTTACAATTTCATATGAACTTTTTCATTACCTAAAATATTACATCAACGGAGGAGCAATCGCACAAAAGCCGATAAATCTACTTTTTGTGAAAAACGAGGTAGACATCGATTTATATTAATTGAAAGGTTTTCAATCATATTGCAATTTTCTGTATATGTATTTAGGTTGTAATTCTAAACATATTTATTGGCGCATTGGGTTTGTCACGAACAGTAACCTAAAATAAAAAGTACATACTAATTCAAGACAAAGAGAATTCCTGATAGGGAGAATCCAAAGGCATTTTTCATGAAAAACTTATTCCTTCATTAGGATTATCAAATTACTGTACTGAATCCAATTTACTATGCTTGAAAACAGCTTTTAATTATGTTTTCTGGAAGTTTTAGACTACTTCGTTAATAATACAGATGAATTTTTCTTAGGATGGAACTTTAAATTGTTTCTAAAATTTGTAGGAAGTTAACTCACGGCCTGTGAAGTAAAGAAACACTCTTTCACCTATTCATTATTTTTCCACTTGGCAGGTTTCAGAATATTAATAATGTCTCGAACTGGGTATTTATTTTCTCTTCAAAGTTGATCAACATTCCAGAAGTTCTTCAGATGTATATAGACAATGGAATCGATCTTCATAAAATACTGTTTTGAAATCAAGAATATGAGAATGAAAATGTTTCAACCGTTCCTACTGTTATTCAGAATTACTGATGAAACAGTTCTTAGAATTATTTGATTGATGGATGTAATAAAATATTACAGAGTATTGATATGAAAAACTTTTTCAAAACTGGACTCATAAGGCAAAGTTAGGTTACTTTACTGGCAACATCTATGAAAAAAAAACATATTGATAGTATTATGATTGAACTTAAGATTGAGCTTGACAACCATCATTAAAAAATTAAAAAAAAATCTGGAATGCTAAAGCAGATTTGCTCAGTATTTTCGTTTTGGTTTGAGAAAAGTAGTTTCAATATTTATTCGTTGGTTTATTTTCCCTTTTCTTAGATCTAGCAGAGGCCTTTGACATTCGATTGACTGACAATAGAAAATAAAAATACAAAGTATAACTAGCAGAGAAAAAATAATATTATCTGGTGTACCTCAAAAAACTGTGCTAGGCTAGGAAATTGTTTCCTGAGAATAAACTGAAGAAAAAACAGAATGGATAATTCGAAAAATATAATAGAAAACGATTTTGCATAGATCAAAAAAAGCTTTCCAAGAAAAGTCGATACTTTCGAAACAAGAAAGATAAATAATTTTATTCTTCCGTTCATGAAGGAAAAAATCAAACAAGCTACGAATACTTAGGACAAAAAATATTCAACAGTCTACGTGAAAATGTGAGAAACTTCAACAATATATCAGTTCAAACGATTTTTTAATTGATCTCATTTGTAGTTCGGGTTTTCAGTTCGTATTTTATTCTCTTGTTGAATATAACAAACACTACTTTACTAAGATACCACTCAATTTATGTTTGTAATCATGCTTTGGATTGTGTTGCCCAATATCTTATCTTTAGGAAGCGGTTAAATATATCTATAGATTTATGAAGTATAATCCATTAATACGATTTGTCTCGATGTTGAAAATGCAGTTTTCCGATAAACAACATATATACTAGGTACATAATGTTCAGTAATTCAGATGATGGATCATATCCTGAGCTGCCAAACAAGTATGGAGGTAGACGTCAAATGTTTGTTTGGAAAGTAGATAATTGACTGCTTGACATTGGAACCAGTCTTCAAGACGTGGAGTTAGATTGATGAGGTAAAAAGTTTTTATATGAATTAGCAGCAATTGTAAACGACATCTAGTTATACACTGCTCTTAAATGAAACATGCTCTTAACTATGGAGAACAGTCATTAGTGTTTTTTTACAACTGTTTTATTTTTTTTATTAATTCATTTCACGGGGATCGCCGCCATTCACAGAAATTTGGCTTTATTAGCCGTGGTCTGCAGGTTTTTATATCTAGCGTTTCGTCTGCTACTGCGGCAGACTGCGGCAACGGTCGAAGTGATCTACTTCGCTGCAAAGCGCAGGTACAGATAGTACATATGGCATGTCATACTATAGTTGTAAATATGATAAAATAAATACTATACAAGTCACATATGGAATTTCCAAAAATACAGTCATAGCAACAGATATGAATAAATCATTTACAGGAACTCTTTGTAGAAACCTTGTAAACAGATTACACTGGATCATTCCGGTATTCAAGTATAATATTTTGTTTGAGTTTTTGGTTTACAACTATCCAAATATCCTAATTTGAAAATCAATCTTATAATTAGGCGTCGGAGATAGAAATTAATTGCCATTGTCTTATCTACATTAAGTATTAATGAATTACGTTGACACTACGATCCAAATTCCTCAACAACTCCAATTCGACAATATCATCATTATATATTGTAATTGTAGGTGAGCATACATATTCATGTGAGCCTTTATATGTATAGGAGGTCGTTAATGGAAATCGTGAAAAGAAGTGGTCCCAGTACTGATCCCTAGGGGACTCCCAGTTTCACAGGATATTTTTTGGAATAAACATCGCCATATTTCACTACCAAATCTCGTGCTGTCATGTAGTGATGTGATACGGTAATGATATCAAAACATCCACCCAACATTTTCAGCTTAGACCAGTGTAAAATTGAATGGATATATCGATCTGTTTACATTCAGCAAACTGAATTCCAGCAGCTAGTAGAATAAAAGGATGGGCACGTGTTAACACAAGTCGCAATCGTGTTTGTGATGGGGTCTCTGGATAATGCATTCATCTCCACAGGTGATGATTCTGTTGTTGATAAACGAAACAGACGTGCTGATTTCGAAAAATTTTCTACCAATCTGAACTCTTACTGTTGGGAATACTACGACAATACAGGAATACACGGATTCAAATATTTCGGTGAGAGACGGAGCTTGTTCGAGAAGTAAGTTTTTATGGTTCATCTCTTAATTGCCATTGCCAGACCATGGCCAGGAAACCTGGAAAGTAGCTTTGACAGAAGTCTTTAATAGCTTATTCTCAACAATGTGAGCTGGTGGTTCAAGCTCCCCATCCCCTCTTTCCATTTCCTTCATTTTTTCTAATATTTTGTTAATTGAATGTAATAATCACTTCATTATGTACTTGTGGTGCTCTGTTTCGAACATTTGGTGTAGTACTGTACAACACCAAACCATTATTTTAACACCTCGATACGTGTTTCGATCACCAAGTGGTCATCTTCAAGAGAAAGATAGAACTAAACTGTTTAGTTTTATCTTCCTCTTGAAGATGATCACTTAGTGATCAAAACACGTGTCGAACTATTAAAAATAACGGTTTGGTGTAGGGATGAAACTCCATGTCCAATAGAAACTCGATATAAGTGGTGATATATCAATGATGGTGACTAATTTGGCGCATTTTCTTTGCAGGATACTCTGGATTATAATATTCATTACAAGTATGATCTTGTGTATTGCGGTTATTTACCAAACATACAGGAAGTGGCAGACTAGTCCGGTCATAGTAAATTTCGACTCCGGAGAAACCAATATTTATGAAATTCCTTTTCCCGCAGTCACTATTTGCAACGAAGTGAAAAGCACGAGAAGATATTTCAACTTTTCTGATGTCATGAAGAAGCATATTGTGGATGAAAAAAAACTTGATTCTTTGGAGTAAGTCATTCGATTCAAGAAAGGTATTTTCCGATAACATAAGGAAAATTGATATTCTTTGAATTTCAGACTGAAGAACTTGCAGTACATGTCCATGTTATGTGGAGAAGGAAAACGTTTCTCCAAATACATACCGAATATAAGTACTATCGACGAGGATTTTTACAGGTTTTTGGGAAATGTGAGTTTATCGTTGAATCATTCAAAGCAGTAACTTTTTATTGAAATGAGTAATAGTTTCTATTTATTGGGTTTCCTTTCCCCTTTCTTCCTCTTTGCAAGAAGAAATGAAATACAATGAAAATCTGAATGAGATGTACAAAATTTTTGAGTGAAGCATTTTGATTTTGGTTGAATTCGGGACATCGACAGAAGTTTTTTATATTTTTAACCACCTGATTTTCAAACTATTCGAAACTGAAAAAATATTTTAAACATTTTGAAATATTCTTGATATAAGTCATACAAAAAGTTTGATATTCTAGAGAAGTGGTCACTACTAGGTTGATTTTTGATGTTGACTAATTCTTTTTATTAATATTCTCTCATAACTAACAAACGGTGAAATGAAATTGCTAGCTGTAGGCTCAAATTCAAGTGAATGAATCATTGCATAAACCAGATGGAGATTCAGTTCTCCGTCGATCCCATAGATGGCGTTTTTGTAGGAGGAGATGTCATCGCCCCTCTTGAACTCGGTTGTTGTTCAGTTTATTCTAGATATGTTAATATTTCAGGCAAGTGTTGGATTCCTTAAAAATTGTTCATGGATGAGTGAAAACCATGATTGCCTCAAGATTTTCAGACCAATTGTCACTGATGAAGGTCTTTGCATGACCTTCAATATGCTAGATGACCGACTTGTTTATCGAAATGTGGTGTAAGTAATTCATTCACTTCATTTTGAAGAACTTGTTCATTTGGTACATAAATCAGATGACGGATGATATAGAGTTCCAAATTCATGTTTTTTTTTGTAAATTGAAAAGGTTATATATTTTTTCAGGAGAGGTTAATTTTCAATTTTTAGAAGAGCCTTTTTTTATTGCGCCCTTTTCTACATTTTTTTATATCAATCTGTTTTTTGTTTTTAGACATTTACCAGCTGTCAACAAAAATCTCAATCATGCATTTCCACATTGGACCGTCGATTATGGGTACAGTGAAAATGCAGGAATCAACACCTATCCAAGAAGAGCTCTTCTTGCTGGTTCCTCCAATGCCCTTATCGTGAATATGGAAGTCGAAAAAGCTGACCTCGATTATGCATGTACCAGCTTCCAGGGATATCAGGTGAATGGGATATTTTTCATGTTATTTCAAGGTTCTCCATGAAACATATGAGACTCTCTACCTCAGGTTTCTGCAGAAAAATAAAAAGCAGAAGAATAGAGATCTACCCAAAAATGACCTTGTGTACGTTTTTTTGAGGAACACAGTGATTCAATGAAATGTTCGTCATGATATCAGCAAGGAAAGTAGTAGTTACCTAGCGAGCATTTGAATATCTAGAGAAGATTGGTGTTTATACAGGTCGAAAGTCATATTTACATTCAAATATATATTTAAAGTCACATATTGGTCGAGAAACTTTTAAGAAATGTCAAGCTCATCATCATATTTTCACATTCAGAGCAAATTTGAATTTGTCAACTAGAAACCATCGTTACCAATTGATATTGATCCTTTGTGAAAATGCAAAATGTATTCAAGTTTTTATCAAATTGAAGTACAGTGGTGGCATTGATGAAAATAATAAATACAATGGGTCCTATCACAGATCCTTGTGGTACCCTGTGAGCAACCTCCAATGTGGTGTGGTGTGTGTGGGCTGTTCTGCAACTTTCTAGAGGGCAATGATGGATGGAGAGCTATCTCATAACTTTCTTGATACTTTTTCAATAATCTGGGATGTTTCGAGATTTTCCAGAACGTTTCAGAGTATTATCAAACATTCACAACCTAAAAGAATGTTCTGGAATGTTGTGAAATACTGTAGAATACTCTCTAATGTTCTGAAACTTTGTAGAGTTTCTTCAGATTCGTTGTCAGCAGACAAAAATACGCAAGTCTACATATTTTTTAAACAACTAAAGTGAGCCGTTAAAATGATAGTTACCAAAAACTGACCACTCGCCGAAAGTTTTATTTATTGTTCATTGCAGGTAGTTCTGCACAAAGCTATACGTTTTCCAACTGTCCAGCAACATTATTTCCGGGTGCCTTTGGGAAAATCGGTGATAGTAGCTATTTCGGCGTCACAACTGCTTACGTCCGAAGATGTCAAATATTACAGCTCTACGAAACGGGAATGCTACCTCCAAGGCGAAAAAGACTTGAAATTTTTCCAGAATTACACTCAGTTCAATTGTAAACTAGAGTGTCTCGCTAATCACACACTGCACCTGTGTGGTTGCGTTGCCTTCTACATGCCAAGTAAGTTGAAACTTTAGAAGCACCCAGATTTTAAGGTAAAGCAGTTGTTTCTAAACAAAAGTAGTAGTTTCTCAAGGTTTTTTCTTATTGTGTGTATCTAAAAAAAAGTCTGCTTATCATCTCTACATTTTTGTCTGTACAATTCGAGTTTGATCACTTTAAAGACAGAGTTCAAATCTCAAAGTAAGATCTTTGATTGATAGATTGTTTTCATGGAATACTGGAAGAAAGTTTATCAAAATCGATGCTGTTACAGCTTGTTAAAACTAGAAAAAGACTTGAGACTTCCATCTATCTGTCTCTCACTCAGTCTCCTAACTAACGCGCATTTTAAGGGAGGTCCTAAACCGAGACTTTGAAGTCGCTTCCTAGATTTGACAAGCTTTACGTCACAAAATACAGTTAGAGAAAAGTAACAGCATTCAGTGAGAGAGTAAAAGTAAGAATTTGGTAAATATTTTGAGTATAATCTAAGGCTTCTCTACGTGACTCATTTCAAACAATTCACCCATTACAGTCTATCACAGTATATCAGTAGCAGTTTTGTAGACAAATCAATTTTCATTCATTCATTCAATTCAACAGACGGCCCACTTCAATGGTTTCGAATACTAACAACTATCAGCCATTGGATTCTAGCAATCACGAAATTTGGCTTTAATACCGCCAAAATCTGCAATATCCATTTATCTCTATGCAGTGTAATGAGCTGAGCTGTCAATTGATTATGCAACAAATTAAACGACCCCCATGCTGACATCATCAAAGACCAGGATGTCCCTGTCAGGATCGATTTGTGTTACGCTCTATTCATTTCACATCCACCCAGTGTTCATCATATCCATGTCCTGATATCACATGTTATCGGATATTCTATTGCTGGATGAACGTCTATAGAAATCGTCGGCAATGAAATACATTCAAGATGGAAGAATAAGTTTTTTTAATTTCATTAACTACTAAAAAACCTTATTTCATTGCAAGGAATAGTAAATAAAAAATTCATAAATTCTGGATGAATCTCTTATGCTTTGGACGGTATCTATCGTTTTTGGAAACTGCTAGCCACAATTGACTTTATTTGACTCAACAAGTGGAATTTGTAAAAGTGGATATCCTAAAGATAAGATGTCATCAAAGATGTCCAAACGACAACCGAGAAATTGGAGTGAAAGCCATAAAAACATCAAACCGCGAAGAGTTGTCAAAAACTGATGAAATTACTGAACGGGGAGCAATTGACATTGCTAGATATCAGTGTTCCTGGTCTTACAATCATACAATGAGTAAGGAATATCAACTTAAAGCCTTCAATGTGCGGATCAAAATTTGTACACACCAGTCTGTACTTGAGACACCAATGAACCCAAAAGTGGCATCGAGAATGGTCTGTAAGTGTCGCGAAGGACTGAAGAAATTGATGGTTAGTAGTAGATTGACTCTATACTGGATGCCAGGACACTCAGAAACTGCAAACGCATAGGTACACTCTTAACCACTCGTGGGGAGTGGATCAGAAAACTGGTCCACATGAAACCTGAAGAGACTGGAAAAATATACACCGGAACACACACAGAATAACTGCATCAATATCTGCTCAGAATCATTATAGGTCTGCTCACTGGATACATTGATTGGATCAATTTTTTTATCAGAAATAGATGCCAAATTGTATCTTTGGAACACAGACCTAATGAAAGTTACTCAGAATTTATTTCCGATGCGAAAATTTGGCATGTTGGTGTACCCCAAAGGTCGATATTGGGACCCATACTGTTTATACTATATTGTAATGACATGAATAGTACAATTGTGTCCTGTATGCAGAATTTCTCTTGATTTCGCGTGGCAATCTTTCAAAAGATTTTTGAATAGTTTACTCTCCTGGTGTATTTCAACCTAGATAAAAGTCACACTCTACCATTTCCCCACAGACAATGAAACTGATCTGATATAGAAATCTCTGTGAATGATAACACACTCTTCAGGTAGACGTGTGCAAATTTCATTGTGGCGTTCTGATATCTAGACTGATTTTCTTCACGTATCGACCAATTGATTTAATATAGAATAAATTATGGTATTTGCCTTTGGGATTCCTCCACACTAACCAAGAGTGTATTTGTTGCTCAAAGACTGATTGTGTGATTGTTTTGAGTGTAATTGATTGGACGCTAATTTTATGACGATTCCTATACAGATAATTTGTTTACTGAAAAATGAAAGTAATTATTATTAGCATTATAATCACCAAAGAAAACTATTTTTAGGGGAAAGGGGTATACCGATCTGTGGAAATGGAAACAAACAATGCATGAAGGATGTAAAAAGTAAGTATTTGTGTTGATGGTTCAACACAATAAAAAGTGTGAGCTTTAGCTGCAGGTAGCTACCAAAAAAGACCATTAGATGGTGGTCAGCGGTTACTGTAATTCACTAGAACTTTCTGCAACCGGGCTAAACCATCAACGAAACCGGCAAAATGTACCGGAAATTGTGTTTTCTCTCTTTTTATCGCATAGGTTTATCGCGTTTCTTTTCTTCCGGATTTTTCAACAATAACGGTGTTACAATATTCACCATTATTCAACTTTGAGCTTGAATAAGCAGAAATATACATCGGCAAATTATTTATTAACAAAATCGTAGTTGAAACTGCCTAATAAGATCTATTTTAATTTTCACTAAGAAAGGTTCACAAAATCGCAATACGTCTTTCGCAAGATCTTGCTCAAGATGGTTTTTTTAAATTTTTGTTTTTTCAATTCAACTGAAATCAGACCTTCTGAAGCGGAAAGAATTTATATATATTGCTTGATATTCATTCGAAAAATTCAGTTTTTTGTGTTACTTTGGAAAACTCTTGCTTCATTTATCACACAGTATAATAAATACGAGTATTTACATATTCATCATGGCACTAATTTAAGAAAATGAGCCTCAAAAAATTTTTAGAAAACAGCTGCGGGTTGCCTTACTTTGAATGGTTTCAAGTGGTTATTTTTTTGCATATTGGACACACAACTTCCATATTGTTGACCTGCCTAAACACCTACAATTTTTTCACAGATTACTTGGATATGTCCGGTCTACGACATTCAATCGACGGAGAGAGCACTATACGGAATTTCGGTGTACTCCATTGCGATTGTCTGCCCATGTGTACTCTGGTAGAATACAACACAGAAATAACCGAAATTGATTTCGATCTCTATAAGGAAATCGAATCAATAGGAATAAATACGGATAAAGATGAAAGGTGAGATAGAGAGATGTCCTAGAAATTATTTGAAACATTATTTTTTTGGGCATCTCATTTTGAATGAGTTATAATATTTCTAGTAGTTCTGAAGTGGTTTCGTTCTGCTATGTATCTCATCAGTTTTGAAATGAAAACGGAAAAAGTTCTGAAAAATCCTTAATCACAAATCATAAGCAGCGAATATAGCAGTTGGTCGGAAAAGTTCGTAGGCTTACATAGAAAAATTAATGAAATTTGATTTCATCATTCAATATAGTTGCCGTCGAAGAAGATTCTGAGCAGTGTTTGGAAATGTTTAAACATAACAAACCGGGATTTTGGAAAGGTTATGCCTTGGTGTGAATTTCTTTCCAGTGAGCATTCTCTTGAGGTCTGAGAACAGGAATAAGTCGCTGGGTGCCAGATCTGGTGGATACGGTGGATGCGGAAGCAACTCCAAGCCTAGTTCATTGAATTTCGCCATCGTAGGTCCGGCTAGTCTTGCCACCAAGAGAAGAAATTCTGTTCTTGTCTTAAACGAAACAAGAGGAAATTTTCTCTTGAAAACTTTCTCTTGATAAGACAAGAAATTTCGGTAAAGACAAGATAAGAAATTACAAGAGAAGTCATACATCAAGAGACAACATACAAATTCACTTTTTTGCATATTCAGCCTGTCAATAGACATTTCATTTTTATTGTTGTTACTTGAAGAAAAATAAATTATATTTTCAATTTTTCTTTGATATAATATCAGCTGTTTCTACTTGGCTAGTAGTGAGGCTCTTATAGCTCAGAAATTATACAGGGTAACTGAAATTAATACTTTTTTTTTGCAGGTTGGCCAGCTCTCAGTTGGTCATTTACTTCAAATCGAACCGTTTTATTCCTTACATGAGAAACGAACTATATGGTCATCTGGACTTTCTAGCAAATATTGGTGGTTTGCTGGGATTATTCGTAGGTTTCTCCATAGTTTCGCTCATAGAAATTATTTACTTTTTGTCAGTAAGAATCATCTGTAACATGAAACTTTATAAGCACTGGTATGGCGAAGATTTGGAAGATACGAAATAGAGCATCACATCGATGAATATCTGAAAACTAGTAGTGAACTCAGGTTTGTAATAGTAGAGATAATAGTTATAGAAATAAATAGAAAAGTATTCATTAGGTGTTTTATTTGTTTCTTCGATATTTTATTCTCAGTATTGAAAATTCTGGCAATGAGCCCCAAAAATCCTTTTCCATCATATTTCTGAAGTTTGGCATGAATTCGTCTTTTTTGTAGTAGAAGGGACTAGAGGAATACCACCACCACGTTTCAATAGAAACTTATACTGAAATGAACTATTACTCATTTTCAAAATGGATTTGGGATATGTCACACTTCCAAGGAGTTTGTATTATGGTTCACAGGTAGCAACATGATCCAAAACCATAAAAACCATAGCACTCAATTATGCTCGTAGCTATTCAAACATTTTTCATTGGTTTACTAGAGCCTTTACAGCAAAAATGTCTTAGTGAAAACATCTCTCCCTCAAGTGAGACAGAAATCAGACAGAACTTTCCTGCTTTCAGAATATCCACAAAATTGTGGAAGAGCAGAAACCAGATTTCTGGAAAATAAGGAAATAAATCACATTAAATAACTAACATTTTAGTGTCGTCGCATCATTGGAAAAACAAACTCTGAAATAAATTGAAAAACTGTCACTGGCTTCGCTTCATTGAAATATATATGAAACCAGTAATTGAAAGAAAACTGAAAACCATCCCTCACATTCGTCATATTTTCTCGAAAGACTTGATACTTAGTTCATTTCTTTCGGTTTAAACTTCGACGGAGTGAAACTTTTTGACGGTTCCGCTGTTCTTGATATTTCATGTGAGAGGTCAACTTCCTTTATAAATCACCTAAGTTGGTAGCAAATAGCAAACTGAAACTTTCTGGTTGGAAGAAAGTTTGGTACTCCGTGCGGCGTCATTATTTGATTAAAAAGTAATAACAGAAACGTGAACCCGAACCGAGTGGATTTTTAAAGCTACGGTGCGGATTGGGGTGCATTCGGCAATTGATATTGCAGCTAATCAAGTTTACATATGTGAGATACATAGCTGTTTGTTTTGTTGAAACTAATCCGTTGTGGAATTAGAAACAGAGGCGCAGAGAAACAGGGTTCAGAAAACACTTCATTTGCTCAAAAAAATAAACAGTCAATGAAAATGTCATTAGTTCGGACTTTCATTGTCTAATATATTTTTTGAATTTATTTATTGAATTAGGATTCCCTAATATATAGGTTAGCTCATTGAAAATATAATATAATCAACAAAATTTATATAAATAATACAATTTTATATACGTACATAATTTTAACTAGGCAAAAAGGAATTTTTTATTTTCCATCATGAATATATTTTAACAGTTCGCTCTTGAAAATCTTTAATGATAGAGTAGATTTAATTGAATCAGATAAATCATTGAATTGGACAAAACCTTTAAAAAATAAACTAATCACATTATTTCTTGTATTTGTTCTATTTATATGAATGTGATTGTTGTGCCTAGTAGAATGGTG
>WOGO01005631.1:0-12295 GCA_015342085.1 Leptinotarsa defecta | reverse complement strand
AGTGATGCGTTTTTCAGTAGACTCATAATGAATGTATCATTTGTAGTGATAATTTTTTTTATATTTGCTTTATAAATTTTGAAGTTTGAAATTTCCCTTGTTTTTTTTGGCAGTATATTATACAATTTCGGTGCATGGCATTTCTTGAATCGGAGTATCTAGTATCTTTTGATCTTTTCGGGCAAAAGTTTGATTTATTTAGAAAATATCCAAACGACACAATGGTATGCATACAGACTTTTAACGTCAAGTAATTTGGTTTCGGTATACAACTGTTTTGTATCGAAATGTCTAGATTTTTTGAAAATTAATTTAATCAAAGAATTTTGAATGATTTGAATATTATGCAATACATTCTCGAATGCTCCCCCCCCCCCACATATCGTGATACAGTATCTAATGACTGATTCAGTCAGTGAATTATATATTATTAATAAGTTTTGTTTTGTTAAAATACATCTTAGATTATACATTTTATATGTTAATTGCCCAAGTCTTTTGATCATATGAGAAACGTGTTCATCCCATCTCATGTGCTGGTCCAAGACCAGTCCAAGATATTTAATGTTCTTAACCTTTTCAATACTTGGGCAGCTACATGATGTTTTTAAGCAAGTAGGTTTATGAATGTGAATCATTTGCATATCGGGTTGTTGGTTACTTTGTAGAGAAAATGCTATGAATTTTTATTTTGTTGTAAACTTGTCGGCATGTCTTTGATTTATAAACAATGTCCGTATCGTCTGCATATGAGATGAGATGGCCTTTGAAGTTTCTAATTTCGGCTATGATATTGATATACACTAGGAATATTATTGGGTCCCAAAACTGTGCCCTGCGGTACACCAATAGAGATTTCACGAGGAGAGCTGATGCTGTTGCCAACTTTGACAGTTTGTTTTCTATGTGACAGGTAATTTTTGAAAATTTCAATTGCCGGGCCTCGAACTCCATAAGTATAGAGTTTTTTTATCAATTTTTCGTGAGAAACCGTATCGAAAGCCTTGGCCAAGTCTGAAAAAATAACTAGACATTTGTTGGAATTATCCAGAGCATCTGTTGTTTGTGAAATTAAATTTAATATAGCGGATTCTGTGTTGTTTTTATTAATGAAGCCAAATTGTCTCTCTGTTATGACTTTGTTTTCATTGAGAAAATCCATTAGTCGTGTTTTCAGGGCATGTTCTAGCACCTTCGTGAAATTTCCTATCACGGAGATCGGTCGGTAGTTGCCCATTTCTGATTTGTCACCGGATTTATATATGGGAGTAACCCTAGACTCTTTCCATTGTGTTGGTATTTTTCCTGTTATGAAGGTAAGTTTGACCATATGTGTAAGTGGTTTGATCAGATGAAGATGACATGTTTTTATCAGTTTTGTGTTGATTCCGTCGAGTCCAGGAGCACAATTATTTTTTAATTTTGAAATTATTTCTATAATCTCCTTTTCATTAACGGGAGCGAAAAAGAACGAATTTGCAGTAGATGTATTGCTCATAAAGTCTGGTGGTGTGTTATGCACTTTATCAATTTTTTCTGTAATTTTTAATCCTATGTCAGTGAAATGTTCATTGAAAGCTTGTGCTTTATCTCTGTCAACTGTTAATGTCTTACCACTGAAATTGATGTTACCTATTTTATATTTCTTTACTGATTTGTTCGTTATTTTGTCAAGTTATTTCGTCAAGTGGTCACTTGTTTCATCATTCATCTTCGATTTTTAAATTGAACATGCAATTGTTATAATGAGTCCTCACATAATTATATTTAGCTGATTTCAGCCCTTGTTGAATTTTACAGTCGGCATTTTCCGCACTCGTGCTTTTCTTATTTTCAAATAATAACAAGATGGGAAGAAAGCAGATTCAAAGCGCATCCAATACTGTCTTGGTGTGATTTTCATTTATCAAGTATCCTAAAGCAAGCAAGTTTCTATATCCCGCCTAGTTTTTTGATTGTGGTCACTTGTTTTATTATTCATTTTTGGTCGGCAAACCGAAAATGCTAATGTTAATTCTATTTCTTTTTATGTTTGGTGGTGTCATCAACAATGAATAAAAGACTTGTTGGTAAAACTATAGGTATAGCTATAACGAAAGACGAAAATAGCCGCTTACAATATGGGTGAACAAAACAGAATTGTTTAAAAATGGTAACATTTCTCTGTGGAAAAAATACTATTCAGAACATTCACGATAAACCTTAACAAAACTCCACACGCCATAAAGTGAATCTCGGGGCCCTAAAATGTAATGCAAATAAAGCACACAGGATTTCGTTCTCATTTCTTCATCGGAGCGAGAACTTCGGTCTCAACGAGAAGTGTTCCATTCTCCAAACTCCAGAGCTCCCTTTTGTTAAACGCTCGGTTGATGTCCTATACGTCAACTCTCATACCTTCCATAAAAACAAACACTTCCGGGAACAGGAACGGAGAAATTTATTGCACTCCACGTCCAACTCCCGCCACACATTTAACTCAAGGAAATGGAACGGTAGTCTTGAATACAGGGTAAGTCAAGTCAGTCATAGACACTGTAGCCAATTTGTTTCAATACATTATTTTCAAATGTAAAGCATGTATTGTAAAATTATAATAAATGTCAAGATAGCAGGAAGCTAAAATAAATTAAGTTTGAGTATGACATATGTTTGTAACAACAACGTACATGATCAATAATCATTTTGAAGGGACTGACTTTTCATTAAGGAACACCAGTTTATTATATTTGATTGGAGTAGATCAAAATATAGAGGCCAGCTTCAATGTAATGAAATGATGGTATAGCAAAACCAGATCTTCGAAAAAAAAAGTGGAAAGCTTAATAATTATTACAAAATTCATTGTTAAAATCTGGCCAAGTTTATGAATCCAAATTCCTCATTAGAGTTTTTCGGATACATAGCGTTGGATACAACTCATTCCTCGAGTTAGTGGCGTATATAGGAGGGGTAAGAAATACAAGACCTTCTGAAACAGGTGTTTCTTACGAACACGTGGAAAATATTTGTGAGAAGCAACTGGTTCCTGATGTGAATAGACTATTTCATCTCTTGTGTACATCAATGATTTCTTCAGATGTGTGCCCAAATGTTTCCTTCGCGGCAGTAGAGAGGAAAGTGGAAAACTGGTTCTCTGCTAATTACTTGAAGCTGAATGAGGCTAAAACAAATCGTCTAAACTTCTCAACAAATAATTACATGGGAGAATATGCCAAACTTTTGGGTGTTACCCTCGATGATACCCTAAATTGGTCGAAACATATTGAATCAATTTGCTCCAAATTGTTTAGTGTGGTCTTCTTTATAAGACAACTGAGGAAAGTGGTGAGTGAAGATGTTCTGTTAAATCTTTCAATTCTGTCAGTTACAGGTCTACATGTGTTCCATATTATTCCAATTGTTCTGAAATTTTCCCGCCTAATTTTGGAATATTTGCGAGCTAAGGACCTGGGAGGCCTTATCTTTGAACGTGTAACTCCTATTACAGGTTGGACGATAGGAAGTGCAAGCGGTTCGAATCACCAGTTAGCACAGCGGTCGATTGACTGAGTGGAACTGGCCATCACCCCATGTCATCCCACCAGTCTATCGTCCTGGTGGTAACATTTTGTTGATATACTTCCTAATTTCAAATATTCCTAAGTGTCAAAATTGATAATTCTCAACAGTTGTCAGTTTGTTTAAGGGATATTTCAATAAATGATTTTTATAATCGAAAATAGAAATTCAGAATTGAAATGGATGAAATTCCAGGTAATGTCTAACAGGAGAACCACAATACTTTTGTTTTGTTTCATAAATCGTTGTATACAAGTGGGGTAGTTCTGACGTTGCCGCAAGATGGTGGATAGTCACTATTCTTATTATTTTAATCATGCATACGAGTATATCCTTGACGGATGATGTTGCCTGTATAACATGATATTGCCAATACTATTATTCTTTCTTAGAAACAAATGAGTGATGCTATCGCAAAAAATGCATTAGTTAACATTCGTTGTCTTTGCTGGTAATTGATAGATCCGATCCGTAATTGGCTATTTGGATAGTACTACAAACTGTTAGAATAGATGAAATTATAAGCAGTGAGATTGATACTGGGATACCTCAGGGTACGGTTCTTAGACCTACTCTATTCAATCTGTACACAAATGACTTATCCTTTCTAGAAAGTAACGAAAACATTTCAGGATTTGCAGACGACACAACAATATTTTATAAGGCAAATAATTGGCAAGAATCAAAATATACTGCAGAATCAGACTTTGATACAATGAAAAACTGTCTTGAATATAAGCTATCAACCATAAATTTGGAGAAAACCTAGTATATGCCTTTCAGCTTGAATATCACGAACAAACCACCCTTTTCCTGTATAGTCCTAGGCAATCAACAATTGATACGTCCTGAAAATAAGGTGAAGTATTTAGGAGTAATTATTGATTCACATCTTAAATGGAATGAGCACATAAACTTCATTTGCAAAAAGCTGCGAAGTATTCTACACCTTAAGAGAAATATTCTCCACCTACCACCTGAAAATTCTTTACCTCGCACTATTAGAAAGTCATTTACGCTATGGGATAGCATGCTGGGGCGGGGCATTT
The DNA here is from genome assembly GCA_015342085.1 of Leptinotarsa defecta. Classification (NCBI taxonomy): domain Eukaryota; kingdom Metazoa; phylum Arthropoda; class Insecta; order Coleoptera; family Chrysomelidae; genus Leptinotarsa; species Leptinotarsa defecta. Next base: position 7,685 of record WOGO01005631.1, on the reverse strand, counting down.
TGAACACAGTTTCGTCCTCTTGAAGTACTACAAAACAAATTTCTAAAACTGATACATTCGAAAAGTTTACGCTTTCCTACAGACAATTTGCTTTGTGAAGCCGGTGCTTTTGACATTCGTCAACTCTTTTATTTCAATGTAATCTTAACGTACCACAAGAAGAAAAGTTATCTCTTACCGTCACACAATTACAACACCCGAAAAAAAAATCATGTAATTCCATTACCACAAAAATCACTTTTGCAGCATACATATACTTACCTGGCTCCAATATTATTCAATACTCTTCCCAATACAATAAAAAACACTAATGTATTTCACCACTTCAAAAAGTCATTGAGACAATTTATATACAGACAACCAAGACAAATTATTTCTGATTTTGTTGACAAAAAAAATATTTGAAATAAAGTGTTTATCAATGTAAAAATTGTGTGAAAGAACAAAATTGTTATTACTCTACAATAGAACCTCATATTTTATATTAGTACATCAGGATTGTCCATTTTACCCCCGCTGATAACATTTGCGTCATTTAAATGTCATACAAACAATCTTATATCACTCACACGCATCAACCATTATATTAATTTATAGTTACACATTTATATGAGTGTCTGCGAATGATTTGTAAATATTTATTTCTAGATTTAGACTCAGACTGATACTCATTGGATTTTTTCATATTTCCGGGATTGTCAGTCAGTATGTTTATTATTTATAAGTTTTATCGCATTGTAGTTTCTCGAAACAAGTGTAAAAAACACTTATCGAGGACTCATTTATTCACCTTCATTTCTTTACTACATTGTTCTGTATTCTCTAATACGTGAATAAATATTATTATTATTATTATTATAACTGAGGAAAAACCGTATAGTTGATACCGAATCAAAACATATCTGTAACTTACATCACGATTTGGTATTCTTTAATTAAAAAAAGTCCGACTTTGAAAAATTGAGTGTCCAAGAGATTAACGATGTCTCAACTCAAAGTAGAGTTGAGATATAGTTACCTTTCAAGAGGTTTGAAGGAGAAGGCTGTCTGTAATTTCAGCTATAATAATGAAGTATCACTTTTGAATAAGGACAAATGAATGAAGAACTATCGAAATTTCACTACATTATATTTATTTTTGTTACTTTTGAGCTATTTTTGTTGAGTCCTTCCATAGAGACCCATAAAAATTTCTAGTCGAAGATTAGAACAAAGTGTGACGTAATTGAGCGCATTGTCAGATGTCCATTGTTATATATTCGTTAGATTATTTTTGCGAACCTACCAAAATTTAGTTACATTTTAAAATTTCACAAATTGATTTCGCAGTTTTTGGAAAAAAAGGCACATTACTGACATGAGACACTCAAATTATATACATTATATTCAATGCAATTATATTCGTATGCTTCAAAATTAATAGCACAATTATGGTTGCACCATTTTTTTTAACCTGATTGCAGATCAGGTTTACATATTCATACTTAGACCCGTACAAAATCCATTTATTCGTAGTAAATCCATTCAGTTGCCGAAAAGACAAACCACTTGTCCGCATCATTAAAAAAAAACAGTATTTTGTTCTTTGTTCTACATATACCGATAATTATATGTTAACATTATTTCAGTCAATCAGTTCTAGATATATCCTGATGAAGCTAACTTGGTTATCGAAATGCGCGTCGCAAGACATAAATAACATAAACACAGAAATATTTTTTTCCAAACCATAACATGTCACATGGTATCTAAACAAGCGTCATTAATTTACTTCAGGAATGTCCCTGTATGAAATATAGTTCCTAGAATTAGAGTTGTCGTGTCAACAAACTGTACTACAAATAACTCGTTATGCTATTTTGGAAAAATGTCTTAATCGACTTCCTTGACGTTATAATTAGCCAGTGCTGGTACTATTTGGTTATAACTTTAGTCGTAAATATGCATTTGATGATTTATTTTCCTTTTTAATACTTCCGTCAGATATATTTTGCTGAAATGACGGAGCTAGCCTTGATGTACGTCATGGAAATCCTTATAATATTTATTTTGTGAGTAATTCTCGAAAGTTCGGTAACTTTGCATGTAATATATCGACCTAAGATATCAACTTGAATTATTTCATTTCCTTCATATTTCTCAGTAGACTTTATATTTTCCATTATCATTTTTACGATCCAGTCTTCTCTGTTTTTGGTTCTGACCTTTTCACAATTTGTTTGTTTTTCACATTTATTCGCAACTTTTTTCATACGTAAATTCATTCAAATGGAAAGAAGTTATATATTCAAACACACATTTCATTATTATTGTTTATCTATCGAATAGAAAGATTCGAGCTTTACTAGGACAACTATTGCTTCTCTATCCAACTAAAAACAAACATTTATTTCGGTGTCGTTCAGTATCAATACTTATTTCAGATAGTATCTTTCTTCTAGTTATATCTGAAGGCAGCGCCTGTAGATTCGACAACTGTATAATTTCGTAAATACGTTTTTCCCTATTCTTATTACCGTGGAGGTAAAAATTGGCACACCCAAAACTGTCACAAAAGTAACAAGCTTCGTTATTTTTGAAGTACAGTTAGCGATCCACTTCCAATGCTTTTCTGTCAGTATAAACGGCAAATAGCGCCGTTTAGATTTTTCTGATATACAATTTCACAAGAAAAAGACTTAAACGATTTCGGAAAAAGTATTACCATCAGTTAATTAAGATAACTCACAAAATTCCCAATGATAACGAATTTGAAATGCTAATTTCTAACAAAACAGTTCAGCTCTCACATACCACCCTTCAACTAAAAAAAAGAAAGTTGCAATAAATTTTTTTATCAATTATTCTTTCCTAACTAACAAACTATGGATTCCCAACAAACTGTCCTAACTATTGTTGCAACCGTTTCTGACTCTAAGTGAATAACTAACTCATTAACTAAACCTCTAAGTAGTTAAATAGGATGCCGACCACTTTAGGCACAAGACAATTTAACTGTTACACATTCTAATCGGATCGAAACATATTTCATTGATAAGAACGCCTCGTAACGAAATATATGATGAATAGCCAGCCAGATGGTCAGAAAGTAAGTAGGCGGTTGGTTAGTGTGAGTCGGACGATGAGTGATCACTGCGTATCATTCGAAACGTGCTAGAAATCGCATGTTGAAAGATGAGACCTCGTTAATTCCCAGTTACCATAAGATTATATTTCTGAGGGTAATCGTTCGCATGAAGACGGTCACTTTCATGTATCACAGTGGTTTCCGTGCTATCCAATGTTTGTAAAATTAGTGATATTATCGATTTTTTTTTATTTTTATATTTGTGCGGCCCTCACTTTCAATGAGTTAATGAGATTGCAGAAAACCAGAAAGGATTTTCTTTTTCACAAAAATGTTTTTTGCAATGAGTTACAAATTCTGTAAGTTTGGAGTATTACATAAAAAAGCGAGTAAAAAATTAAGTTGTGAATGTATTGAACAGGAAGTGTAGCTGAGATATATGATGGAATTGGCCAATATTTGATTAAAATCCATCACTAACGTATTGAAAAAACATTTTTTGTGTATTTTCACGCAATACATGTTTCGCCATGCAATGGCTTCTTGCGTTACGATACGAATCCTGTTCAGTTCTCACACTTTGGTGTGATGTACTGTCGATGACGAAATCACTTATAACTTGAATAAGTAAAACAACTTGCTGATGTTTCAACTATAATCATTCCCCTGGCTTTGAATTGTTCAATACAGATTTTTATCAGGTATATATAGAGTTATTTCAGGATTTTTTTTATAAAAAAAACCATGAGTTGATGATTGATTCTAATGAACAAAACGTCGAAATACTAATTGGTATATATCAGAGTATAACAAATATGAAACGATATTGAAAGTTTCTCTGTCTTTTCTTGATATCATCCGAAATGGTGGCGGTAGAGACAAAATATTCAAAAATAACCACTGATTTTGTGGATCTGAGAAGAGATATTTCTAGTTTCCCAAAATAGGAAACTTCTTTTCAATTCAACCGACATTGTAGGTCTTACTGTTTCCTACATAGCTTGATTGGGATCAGCTATAAAAACAGCCTGTATAGAAACTCTATATACACCAGTATAATTTTTTAATACCTTCGTTACCTTATGAACTTTTTTGGGATGTGATATTAGAAAGCTCCGTCAACCTTTCTATAATGGCCTCAGAAAATTTCGAAACTTGGGATTTCATTATTTGGGATTTCACTTATTAGTCAGATCCTTCTTTAGATGTTTCTCATTTTCTTTTGACTATGTTTTGGTTGTCGGTAAATTGCTTCCCCCCTTTTTTCGTTGTAGGTCTCCTCCATATAGCCCCTTTTTTTAGCTGTCGTATATGAATGAATAGTATCTACTGCGTAGCCCTGTAGTTTTTCTGAAACCGTATTTATACTGTCTTTGTTTCTCATTGGTCCATTTACAAAAATGGTTCCATACCAATGAATTTGGTACTTCTACATGTAATACTGACAGATTCATAAGTTTTTTTTTGTTTTCCCTGGTTTGTTGATGTATTGATAGCCACGCCATATATGGAGATTGTCCCTCAGTGTAATTATGAATCAGAAATGATAATACACTATTCTCAAAGTTAATTGGTTTCATTCGTTCGAGTAACAGATGCTTGGTGTTGAATTAACCCATTTTGTAACATGAATCCCAGTATAATTTTCGAACCACCCCGAACAACAACCCCTTATTTTCGAGAACAACTCGTTAACTCTTCTGAAGGATTTAATCAAGTGGAAATGATAGGGTGATTTATTTGAAATATCATAGTAGATAAATCCCACGTTCATTAGACACCCCATATTTTTCATAACATGGCTTTATACAACTTTTCTTCAGACACTTTTTCCTATCTCAAAATAGGAAAGCAGGTATTGTCCACTCACGCCGCATACACCCCGAATACAAGATTCTTCTTTACCCCGATATAGTTCGTGTTTTTTCACTTGCCAAAATAACAGATTCATCATCAACAAAATAAATTTCCCATGCTTAACAACAAATACAAAACAGAATCCAAGTCCGTAGTGAAATAAATGATTGTCAGGATTTTTTTTACGTTCGGATCGTGAGTCGTGATGAACCCAACTCCATATCTTACATCCATAACTCTTTGTAAGAGGTTACGTTTATGTTTACGAGGTCTTTCGTAATAAGAAAGTTGTTTGCTGAAGATGATACGAAAAGATCGTGTAGTCGTTGTTAACGAATGTACATGGAGTATGAAAACCAATCACATAATTTGTGTAATAATTGAATTTTGAAGATTTTCCGGATCAAACGATATGCCTTGAATCACTTGATTCATATCTTTCTGAACAGTAATGGCAGAAAAGGGTTCTTCAAGTTCTTCATATTATTTTGAAGCAGAAATTTTCAAGGAAATTAAATAATTTGAGAACAAATATGTAGACACGAATTGGTTCAAAGAATCCATATGACATTACTATTTTCCTAACTATACCACAGTAGAATAATACAATCAGTAGGCTCTCTTACACCTGATCCGCCCGAGTTGCCGGGGACCTTCAACCGCTTTAAGGATGAGATTCTCACCCAACGCGTTCAGTGCTGTAGTATCGAAGGATTCGATGGTACCACGGGCTTCAAATTAGTTATAATGAACGGTCGGAAATTGATATTGTATTTAGGTTATTCGCTGTTGTTATTATTGTTTTTAGTTTTGGTTGGTTATAAGTAATTTACCACAAAATCTTCTATAATATCCTTAAATTTCGTTTTTTATGAGCGCACTCCTATGGTGAAAGATCGAAATTGGCTCCGCACTTCGTTTCGAGGTCACCGAGTGGGTACCGTTTCCGATATGATGGTGGACGGACGTGCCGATAGCGACCGTCCATAAAAAAGGTACGCGGACGCCATTATTGGAGGCGGAATTCATTTTGTGTTGTGAATGCCCGCCGTTTTATAACGAGCCAGCAATTGTAAATTGATAATAGTGTTAATAAAAAATTGTTTGTGTTTTAAAATAAATAGTACTCCCATTCACGCCGGCGTGGACCGGATTCCACGTGGGAGTACTAAAGTATAATATTTATATAATACCTGTTCCCAATCACGCCGGTTGGAGGCGGGGTGGACCGGATGTCCACGTGGGAGAATTCATTCTTCAAAAGTGAATAATTCAAAAAAATATTTTCAGCAACAACTGAAAGTGAATAAGAGTCTGAATCAATAGCCGATGGAAATTATTTGGTCCCTAACGAATACAAGCTAGTATTTTATGAAGAAGACGATAGTTTTATTTCATAGCACAGTAGACCTCATTTCGGATACAGACTTGCACACTGCAAGACAGTCTTTGTCCCCCGACGAAGCTTTTGTTATGTAACAGCTAGTTACGTTACGGGAGGAGCATTGGTCAAATGCGACCATTCAACATAGAGAGAGAGAAAAACGGGGGATCACCGAGAACATTGTGAATTTATGAATGAAAGTCGTGGGAGTGGACTTACTGGTTGATTTTTACTGTGACTATACAGTGAATGAATTTGAAAACTTCTCATCCTCAATATCTTTCTTTTAGGAATAATGTGGAAACTCGATACTACACATCAATTTAATTTCAAAAGAAACATACGCCAAGAAAAATATATTGTTACAATTCTGTCGTGAATATTATTTTTCTTAAATTGTTTTCATTCATAATATTCAGAATACTTTTCAAACATGTCCGTTTAGTTCATTTATTCCAGATGGCGATTGAAGGATTTTCTGGCAGTGAACGAAAGAGAAATGAAATAATATTTCAGCTCATGAAACGAAACAGAACATCAATCTAAATTCGAATGGTAATAACTGTCTATTTCTGAATGAAATATTTCAGATGTGTTTGTAAATTAGTTCGATTCGACGACTCAGTAGTCGGAAAAAATATGACCCTACAAGATTGATGAGCTTTTTGATGGAGGATTGGATTTCATTTTCATTTCGCTATTAGGTTTCGAAATTAGCAAGCGATGAATGAAAGCAGTCATAATATAAATATCGTTTTCATTTTTATTGACTTCTTGAAAATCTGACGTAATGGTTATTAATTTGTTTAATATCAATACAAGAAGCATTTGGGCGGTCACTTTTTAATTGACTAACCTTGGTGATTTTGAAGGTATTAAACATAGTGAAGGCCAGTTGCCGAGCACTCTCTGAACTTTTGATATTGAGTATACTTTTTTGTATTCATAATGAGTATAGTTGAAGTAACCGGTATTATGCATAGTTAAAGCTGTCGGCGATCTCAACGGCCAAAAAAACCAATACAAAGAAATAAAGCCGCTGCCAACTAGTCCACGTGGACTGTAGACTTGGCGGTTCGTATTGGATGATTTTTACTAACCGAGTTTTATGATTGGCTGAAGAGTCATAAAATTAAATTTGAAGTCATGTTACGGTGACGAATAGAATTCGAGGATGGTTGTAAGAGTCGTGTTGTCAATGTTCAGTTCAGGAACTGATCACGATTTTGAATGTTGAAATTCGATATTGGTGCAGTTATATTTACTTGAAATTTTTGTTATCTGTTTGAAATGTGGCGTCCTTGGACAAGTACTAATAGTAATAACGAGTGTGATAACAACGCAGTCTTTGATAAATTGGTTAAGGCTTTCGCGGCC
>WOGO01005630.1:0-12296 GCA_015342085.1 Leptinotarsa defecta | reverse complement strand
CTCTCTTACCGTTGAACGGTTGCTGCTGCTGTGACGTCACACCACTACTAACTTGGTGGGCTCACACCGATGGAACATTCATTACTTGGAGGATCTTAGAAGTATGCAAACGTATGTTTGTACATAGACAAGCACATGATGAAATCCTGTACCGTGCATATACACACACCCAAAATCTGAACGATCCTCGAACCAGGCACTTCAAGGTCATAGCGCCTTGACTTCACTAAACAACAAAAAAAAGCAATTAATACGTGATACTGGTGAGGGGAGACTTAGAACCGGAAAAAAAAGTCTGAACGATCCATGCACCAGACACTTCAAGGTCACATCATCTTGACTTCACTAAACAACAAAAAAAGCAATTAATACGTCATAGTGGTGGGGGGAGGCTTAGAACCGGCTCAAATCTCGTACATGTATTTACCTGCTTTTATCAGTTGATGAAATGATAGTATCCGCCCTTTGCATATAGTTAAAACCAGACTATAAATATTTATTTGATCACACCATAGATCATAATGATGTTTTAGAACATAAAAGTTTTCAATCTAAAAATAAGTAATCAAATCTGTTGAGAAAGCTAGTGCATAGTGAAACACGTGCCGCGGTTTTGTGAACCCTTTATAGTCTTATTAGTAGGTTATAACATTTCAGCTTTTATACATCAATTTCCTTGAATTTCTTTACCCTTATGTCAACAAAAAAATTGATATTCAACTTTAACTGTTTATTTCACTTCGTCTAAACAGAAAATAATCACAATTTGATTTGGGTATTTTTCTGATAGTTTTATGATTTTCGCTTCCAAATAATTCACACAAGAAGAGTAGAATGAATTTTTCTAAATCTGGAAATATCTAGTCCCTAAGTAAATACTAATTCAGTAGGTATTCGCTTGTCAACACTTCTCATTGGAAATGAAAATCAGTGGAAACAAAATATAATATTCTTATTATTTCACAAGCTTTCGACTTGAAAGCATTTAGCATCATATTATTTCCGAGGGGTTGAACGAAATAGGGACAACTGAAGGCCGACTAATTTGCGAGTATGAACTAGGGTGCATGGGCTCTTTCTTTTGAACGTAATTAAGGAAAAGAGTGAAAACGACAATTCATTTTCTCGTTCCATTTTATTCAGTGTCACTTGAAAGTTATTTTGCGAGGCTATAAAAGCACTGCTTGTGAAACGTAGAAAAATTTAACTCATCATGTTTCCGTTGAAAGCCTCTGTATACCAGGTCGATGAAACTTGAAAAGAGGCGCATACATCAACATCATCCATGTGTTTCGTACTGTTATTTGTACAAGTGTATACGAGTAGAAATATCAAACAAAAAAATAATCATAAATGAATCACATTCAATTAGTTGTAGTTTCACCTGTCAGAAACGGAACAACAAACCGGTGGTGTTGAGGAGTTTGAGAAAGTGATATAATATGTTGTGATTCATTTCAAACCAATACCTACTATTTTATAAACAACATTGTGTTTTGGATCAGGTGATAGTAATCAAATCATCAAGTAAAGTTCACATTGGAATATTCAAAATTCGAATATGTAAATTATGAGGAAAAATGTTTCTGAAGTGACCGGTGGTTGTCGATTTCAATCGATTGATGATATATATTTACGTTTTCTCTATACTTTTTCATGAAGGAAATAGATAATGTTAAGTTCATAATCATCAGTACCATAACAATATTTTCAAAAATATAACGTTGAAGTTGGCCTCAAAAATTGTATATACCTACTCGTATTATTAATATTATTGGTGATCAATGTCTATAACAATTCAATAGCTGGCCTAGCCCAGCTAGGGCAAGGCCAGAGCAGATAGAACAAGGTCGATAATTTTTTAAACCAAAAAATTAACAGTAGGATGAAATCTGTTAATTACCAGTAGGATGAAATCTGTTAGAAAAGATGGAAAATATGATGAAAATGAAAGAAAAATAAATTGCAAGTGATCTGAGTTCGGGAAGTGGGAGGGGCTGACTTTTTGAGGGTAAAAAATGATTTATCTCGATTTTCTTCAAAACTGCAACTCCTATGGGAAAAAGTTAAATAACAAAGTTGTAGGTGATGAAAAGATCTACAACTTTTTTTTCACAATTTTTTCACATAACCTCAAAATTTATATTAAAAATTCAAATAACCAAGTTTTCGGTTATTTTTTTTTTGTATTTTTTTTCTAAGAAATTTGGTGAAAACTCACCTTTTCATGTCCCAAAAACACTGTGATTTATTTGATTTGAAATATTCACTTTTTTACCTTATTTTGACCTAATATCAAAAAAGCACCCTAACTTTCAATCGAAAATTCTCACTTCAAAATATCGGCTTTTTTCAAAAAAGTGGGTGTGCTTATTGTTCGCTGAAATTTCTACTTTCTGATGGTGTAAAAATCTTATACATTACTATAGTAAATGGTCTCAGAAAATGCAAAAAACGCGAATTCGAATTTTTTTTTATCATTAGGTACAATTTCGTCAAAAATGTGATTGCTGCAATTTTATCTAATTAAAAAGTTTGTTTATCAAATTCTAATTACATTCATGTTATACAAAATCTCACAAAATATAAATATACATGTAAATAGTACTTTAGATACTTCATTCTGATCACGTTATCAATTATAGTATTTTCAATTTCAATTTTCAATACCTTATCTTGAATTTCAATCACTTATCCATTAGTTTCTGTCTAATTAACGGAATTTCTTATCGTTAGATTCGACAAACCTTTCCAATTCTAGTTGCTCTTCGAAATCTTCATGACCATCACCTTCTTCATCTCCAATATTATTTCCAGTCTGCATTAGTTTTTCATAAAAAAATTCATCTAAATCATCAACTTCTTTCACATTAGAGCAATTTTTAGAACCATGACAATTTGAGCATACATTTGTGTATTTTGAACAATGTTTTCGACAGCCACATTTTAAACTGTTATATCCAGTTTCACAGCTGCAGCAATACTCTTAGAATTAATTCCTTTTCTGTATATTTGGGCATGTCACGTTGATGTTGCTTCCAACCCCAATCTGTTGCTGTTCGGTACCCAACCAAGTTTGAAGCTGATAATATGCCCTGCAATGTTATTTTGCTGCTCCTTCTATGCACGGGAGGTTTGCCAGAATGAAAGATGATTTAGTTTTCATAATTGAACATATACAATATAATAATAACTCTTCCAAAATACAAATCATGAAATTATAAAACAGCAAGAAAAATTAATTGGCGCTCCGGGGCGACTTCAATGATTCCAGTGGCGCATTTGCTTTTGCAGCTGCAGGAAACCCCGGAAAAACCTGCAGCACCACATCATCTGAAGATCTTGCTCTGCCAATGTCGTTTCTCTCATGAAACAAAATAGTATTTTTGAAATCTCAGTTGATTCAGTGTTATTTTTTCATTTTTAGATTTGTTAATAGATTTGATTAATTGTAATCCATTTTTTTACATCTTCTTTACTTGCATTGGCTAAATTTCACAAATTTTCAACAACTAATCATGAATTTACGATACTTTTCTTTCCTTTTCCGGCAAATCCAGATGTTGTATCGCAACCGGAAAAAATGTAGAAATGCAACAATATTTTTGAAGGATTCATGTTTGAAACTATTAGACATGAAAAATAGATCCTTTACATTTCCAAAACCTGGTTTGAGAAAATAAATGTCATGATTATTTGAATTTAATTGATTCAAAAGGACCAAAAGATGAATATCTTGACCCACAACAGTGACAGTTTTATGAGTATCTCTGGCAATTTCTATCAAGGTCTTGATTAGGTCTGCATCAGCATCTTCTTATACTTGTTTACAGGAAAACCCTTGTGACTGCAATCTTTTCATTAAAGTTTTTATTATTTTGTCCTTGTTGTTCTTGTTAGATGAAAATTTTTTTGTCAAAAATGGTATATTTCTATGGTTTTGATAATTTAACTGTGGAATATTGTCTGAGGTTTTCCTACAACTACGTTCTCCTCTTTTAGTTGAAGTAGCTGCTGATACTGTTATGACAGTAAATGATTTTTTAATTTCGGGGTAAATATCAAAGACAATATAGCTGTTTGCTGCGTAATGTTTTTCTACATAGCGCAAATATTTATTCATGATCCCTTCCACCGTTGCATTTTTCTTACAACTTACTTTATGCAGTGAAAATCTATCGTCGACGACATACACTCTGCCATCAGAATGCGTTGGTCTGTTCACACTTAAACATAATTCGTAGAGTTGAGATTTTAAATTTTTCCTAAGGCCATTTTCTGTGAAAAGTGACAGTATAAATGGTGCAAGCTCGTATTGTAATAACTTTCCATATCTTTTTTACTGTCGATTGTTAACGATATCTTTTGAAATAGCAATAATGGATCGATGGCTATAATATCTCCATTTACTTCAACGGAAGATTGAACCGTTTCTAAAGACAAGTCTTTGTTTTTCCTTCTAAATTTCACACTTTCAAAATTCACTCCAACAATAGCTTGCGATTTTTTTTCCTTCTTCATACGCTTCGTGGCAATTATTTAAAGAATATTCTACAACCTTCTCAAAATATTGTAGACGTCTTATCAAATATTAACTTTATTAACTTATTTGTTTGTTAATTATAGTAGTATATTTCGATTTGCAATTTTTCGTTTATCAATGTGACATGGAATTTTACGTTTTTTGAGTAATTGAAGTGAACATTTTAATAAAAAGCTCAGAATTGTACATAATGGTCAAAAAATTTTTTTCGAATTCTAGTTTTTTCGACTTTTTGCATTTTCTAAGAACATTTACTATAGTAATGTATATTTTTTACACCATCAGAAAGTAGAGATTTCAACGAACAAAAAGTACACCGATTATGTGAAAAAATGGTGGGTACAAAAGTTGTAGATCTTTTTATCACCTACAACTTTGCTGTTTAACTTTTTTACCGAACTCAGATCGCTCGTAATTAATTTTTTCTTTCATTTTTATCATATTCCCCTTTTTAATCTCAGTTATTTTTTTTTGTTTAAAAATTATCGACCTAAGTCTAACTGAAAGATTTCGAGAATTTCTTTGAATAATTTAAAACAACAAAGAAATCCGCGTAAATTTCAAGCTATTGATGTATATGGTGAATAAAATAGGGCCTGAGACTGTTCCCTGAGGGACGCCATACGTAACTTTTGCTCAATTACGCAGTATAACATCGATATTTACCACTTGTTTTCTATCAGAGAGATACGATCCCAGAAGATCCTACATCTTGCCGCGCATGACAATATTCTTCAACTTTCCTGGCAGCCTTTTGTGAAAGACACTGTCATTACCAAATTCTAACGGTACCTATTCTGTGACTATTCGATTGAATTATTCTAGGTTGAATAGATATAATTACCGAAGGATGCTAATGTAAACATTTGAAACAAAATTACAAAAGACACTGGAAAAATGGCATACAATCACAGACATAGCCACCTAGGTCCCCGAATCCTAATACCTCAGATTATTTTGTGTGAGTTCATCTCGAAACATTAGTTTACAACACGAAATTCATACATGTCCATACATTCATACATATATTCAATACGATACAACATACATTACATCATCTGATTTTACTGTGCATTCAGAATACTTTTATTTCAGGATGAATATTATGTATTTCACTCCATAATTTCACCAATTCATTTTCATTCTGTCAAATAAATTATTATTTGAATTTACATAAATTGCTTTCCCGAAATGCAAAGAATAAAATCATCTTTGATGCTAAAACGAAAACCGGCTTTGCTCAGATAGACATGGGGATTTCAAACATATTTTTTTCTTGAGGAATGGCAGAATTCTGTCACTTTTTCCTGATTCTGTAGTTCGAAAGTTAAGACCTTCAGGAGACATTAGTTAGCCTTTTGCTAACCAAGTCAAAATCATAAGGAGATTACTCATTCTTACGGCTATGTTGATGTTTTTAAATGCATCTAAACGAATCATTATCTTACTCAATGAGGGTCATCGAATCAATTCCTAGTATTTTGTTATTGTTCCTCATGTTGTTTGCTACTTATTAATACCAAATCTTCACCTGTGCTGAACAAAGAGCTGTTAGGGATGGACCTTTATCACCGTTTATAGGTCTCATTTCATAGTTTTCGATTTTTGAACTTTTGAAGGCATATGAAAACTTGTTATTAGGTATCGGTCTCATCAGTTTCAAGCATTCCCCATCTATTATGTGGTCGTTTTCTATGGCATGTTGGGCAACAATAGACTTTTCCCGTCTATGAAACCGAATATGTTGAACATGTTTTTTGTAGCGAGCTACTATAGTCCGCATAGTTTGACCAACATACTTTTCATCGCAATCCTCACAACCTATTTCGTACATCTCAGACCTAATTACTTTGGACCTACCTGCCTACCCACTATGAAAATGAAATAAGGTATCCACTTACACATATTCTGGTGAACTTTCCCAATAACTTGCCAATAAATTTCATACAAGCTCCAAATTATGAAAGGAAAATTCATTTATACAATGAAGTTAATACTGGCTCATTCCTTTTGAATATCTCTTCATATTTTTTCATGGCCTCAGGTTGTATATGGCTTCATATCGTTTATTTCAATGAAATTTAATGAAAATACTTTTTCACAACAAAAACCAAGAGAATATAAGTATGATTAGTCATGAATTATTAACATTCAATTTAGGATGCAACGAACTAACACGATAACTCATTTCATTAAATTTTTTTCATTTACGAAGAAAAATAGAATTGCATCTACTTCCAGGTATATTAGCAAATGGGGCATCACAATCACATTTTTAGACTAATTCAATTTTCATTAAAATGTTTATTTCTTCAAGATTTAACATTGTATTTTTTCTTAGGAAGTCTTCATGTTAATCTGGCAGTTTATGATGTCTTTTGGCAGCATACTTTGGACATTCAACTATTATTTGTTTAATAGAGAGTCTTATAACACATTTCGTAGATGAGTTAATCACGGCCAGCTATGATATGTTATGATATGTTCATTGGTACGTTTTGTTTATCCAAGAAGGTGCTCAGTGATTGTTATCCACTGAGAAATAATTTTAGGAACGATTTTCCAAAATTGTTTCATTTCGAATAGTTTAGATGGATTTCATTTTGCGCACCAACCAATTCATTTTCAACAAATAAATGACACCAATTTGATGACCCTAATCACCGAATGTAATGGTCAGTCTAGATGTATATTATATAAAAAATCTTACTTACTAGTAAGATTTATGTTAGTCATCTTTTGATGATGCTAATTTTTATTCCAATTCCCGTTGGAAGTTTGTTCATCACATAGTTCAAACATATCTTCAATATCTTCTCAGATAAAGAATATACATTTGAAAATAGATATTTCATTTGCCAGTTTTTCAAAGGCCTTTTGTTGTAGTATAATACTTACTTTGTTACTTTTCAATAGTCTTGTCGTAGTCTTATGAATAGAAAACATTTTGTTTTTGAAAAATGATAGCATAAAGTACAAATTACTATCAACCCGGTTTATATCTATTCCAAATACAAAACAACCTTCACAATTCCAAGCAACTCTTTATTTCAAGGGAGTTTTAAATGAAATCAAAACAAGCAAATAACAAGTCATCAAAAGAACGGAAGGTATTTAACACCTATTAATGTCTGAAGTCTATAAAATAACCGTTAAAATAATACTACGTGCAAGCATTGTAGATAATGAATAAAGAAAACTATTTTTACTAGTCATTCATAAAATTTAAAGACTTGAAAATATGGCGTTTTAACTGTGTCGTAAACTACCCCGAATGTCCCAGTCATTAATAACGAATTTTACTGCTCATCAAGAAGTACTTTTTGACATTTTATTGTTTATGGAGAGATTTTCAATGGGTTATTAATATTCGGAAGGGATAGAGGTGGACAAACCCTGGAATTAGGTATAATATGAATTTGTGCAACGCTAGTATATATTTCACAATATAATACACAACAATTACAATTACGTACATTCAGAAAACATTATATTGTGAGATTTTTACTGAACAGTTAACAAAGTCGCAACACGTATTTCACTATAGTGGCGTGTTCATCTTTATATTTTCATCAAGTATCGGCCAATTCCATCACATAGCAATTTTTGAATTTATTCTGTATCCCAGAGATTACGTCTTCGAAAGGAAAGTTGTCATCGCCATTTCTTGTTCAGGGTTGTTTTTCTTAGAACAGAACCTGTCTCATTTACCACTCATGACCCATTTGTTTCTCTGAAAAATATCAAGATGATGAGCAGGATTTACCACTTGACAGATCTATGGTGGATGGAAACGGTCCTAACTGGCATTTGGTAATGAATGCAAAACTCTTGAGCACTAGTATTTTAGAGCTGTCCTATCGAATTTTTCATATACTTTTTTATCAAAAATCATTATCTTAACGAAATATGGCATCTAAAAGGTAATTGAAGAATATTTCGTGAAAGGTTTTTTTACTCATGTTAATTTCCAAGTCATCTTAATATCATTCTCCTCACACATGCGACTATGTAATTTTTTTGTTTTGCGATTTTCAATGTTTGATTTAAAAAAAATTAATGCTATGCTGTTCAACATATCACTATACAGAGTATGTAGATGCATAATCCGAGGATGGAAGATGGACCCTGCTGGCTATATTACCCCCTACAAAGAAGATGGATTTCGAGCTTACGACTCCAACTGACCTTCCTGTAAATTTAGATCAGGAGCGAGAGCTTCCCAACTCTCCAACTCCTGATCCAATAACTGAACCTAAAAAAAAAGGTTTGGTGGTGCAGCCAGGAAACGACTGAGTCGTCTCCTCAAGAGTGAGGTACCTTATGAAACCTCCTTACACCAAATTCTTGAGAGGCGTATGAAAAATCTGTCTCAGGTGGAGGAACAAACCCCCATGAGCAGGTTAACAAACGTTTGCGCTCAAGTGATGTTTCACCAAAACCAAAGGCGAAAAAGCCCTGCACGGTTGAATCTAAGGCATCGCCAGGTGTAGCTGAGGTGCAAAAACCCTCATATGGAAAGCTTGTTGCGGATACCAAGGTGGGAATCTTGCACCATGACTATCCGACTACCTCATTAACGATGAAACAGCAGAGCATATAATGTGGACCGAATCAGGTTTTTAGATTTCGCCGGAGCCGCACTCTTACCATTTGACCTGAAAGACCACTCACCATACAAATTATTCGGCTTCGTTAAGAAGCTGGATTTTTTGGTCGAGTGTGAATAGGTGTGAGCCACAATAAACCCTTGCGGATTGCGGTTGAGGCTCGAATAGACCCACTCACTTTGGACCTAACCCAACCTAACATACTGATGGGTTTCAGGTTATGTTTCTATGTGAGTTTTTAATAATAAATACCACACTAGAGCAAACTCATCAGCTGCTCCTTCAGAATTTCATGGTTCTTTGGACCAAGTCCAAATTTATCTCTTCCATGACCCGTTTCGTATATCTTGTCTCTGATTCTCAAGTACTCTCAATCTGCTGGTGAATATCTTCATTTCCTCCCAAACTTCTTTGAGTTCATCTTCAACCTTGAATAATTGACCATGTACTTATCGGAAGTCGCCTTCTACCTGTTCTTTCAAGGACTCAAGGATATCTGTCATCTCCAACATTCCATTAAGTTTAATTGTACCATACACTACTGAACCCATTATGATCTTTCTTCTTCAGTTTAAATACTCATCCTACCGCTGTCACGTCATGGTTCATCTATGTGTGCTTCCTCAAATAGGGGTATGATTCAATCAAATTCAATTTTATTCAATACTTCATAATGAACTTGAGTATGATCTGTTTGTATGTAATAGTCATGACGAAGTTTCCAGCACAGTCATCATCACCTCCTCAAGCTTCTTTTCCCTTCGAGATACTTGGAACATGTTGTGGAGACGATAAGTTGAAAGGTCCGCTAGTATTAGAACATTCATAATGACCAGCGTCATGACAATACACACATATTCAATAAGTACATTGAGAGTGCCGATGCAGAACGCTGAATATAATTGTGTCTTTTTGCACCGAATAGAAGTTACCAGGGATGTAGTGCCTGAAACAAAACTGACCTAATCTACCATTATTGTCGCTTAGGTCACGTTATAAATAAGTTTGCTTTTGTTTGGAATATTTCCAGAAACTATATGTCAACATTCGTAAATTTGTGATAAAAGACATGTTGAGCATGAAGGTTTTCATTTTATTCATTATCAATAATGAATAAATAGACGAATTTTTATTTACACCTGTATTTTCATCTACTACCCAACAGTTGATGACTAGATCTGTCGGAGTTTGTGCTGATACATGCCGTGGAGAGTTAGTCACTGCTGTAACCTTTTTGTGTGTGGCATTGTTTCACTTCGTGGTAAGTATACATCTTTCCGGCATCCAGATGGTGCATCTACGAGCTGCACATCCTACCCATAGTTCCCGTATCGTCCTCTTTTGAGATGGACCGTTGCACATTTGTCTATCCTGAACTTTCATACCGGTAGCATGTGTGTACTCTTGCACCACCCTTAAGGACTGATGGAGATCCTTTTCTTCAGAGGCATAAAGTTCAAGATCATTCATTTAAAACAAATAGGTGATCTTATGTCCCCGGTTTCCGGGGATGCCTCAGTTATACGTATCATATGTTGGAAGCATCTCACTATGTTGTCGGGTACTGCGGCATCTGAGCAAGATGAGCTCGGGCCATGTTGTATTAAAGGCCTTGCGGTAATCGATCCAGGCGATAGAGAGGTTAGGTTAGCCTGCTTATACTGTATCAAGTCCTGCGTTACACGTTTATCGATGAAAAGATTCTCTTTACTGCCAGCGACTCTTCTCTTCGACCCTCTCTGCTGAAATATCCGTTCTAATACTCGGTTCACTCGCGTGAGTATTCGTGTGTATACTACTCGTTAACAACTCATAACACGAATTCACAAATTATCCATTAAATATAAATTTTTGATGTATTCGATGTACTTTAAGGAATGAATTGTTAAATATTCAAGGAACCCCAAAACGTTACTGAAAAAGTAACTATTGAAGTAATAACTCCTTTTGAGAGGGTAAACTGCTTCGTTACCTAACGCGTAACGGCGTCAGCATGACTTTCCTTTTTCTCACGGAAAGTAGGCTCCCTCTCTCTCGTCGGACAGACGATCAGGGTTTAGTGTGCGTTAGACATGTAATGTTGACAGTATTATAAAAATCTAACCAGCAAGCACGTCATATGCGTCAACATTGGGTCATGAACTTCATATTAAACTGTTTACTAATATGCCTAGGTCATGCAAAGTTTCTTTCAGGTACAAACTGAATGAAATTCAAACCAAAACACCTCATTTGAAATATATGAACATTGTTTACATCGAAATCACTTTTTCTGAATGAAAAAGTAATGAGCCAAAACTAATCTCTCGGAAAAATATTTCCTTTTCGAATTGAAAATGTTATGCTATTTTTATTGAAAAATATGTAATCATCAATCGCCAAACTCGTTTGTCCGTCAAACTATTTCGAATCGTCGAAAGTTTTTTCTGCACATCAAAAAATCCTTTCCATGAATCAAAATGAAAGAGCGAATAGCGGAAGCTTCAACCTGACTTTTAATTTGAATTCTGCAGATGACGCCACTACGAACATAAAGAAAGCGATGAGCTGGAAAAGCGAGTTTGAAGTTATCCACAAGCAATCGGAAATTCGAACGAGTTTAGAGAGTTTTTCATTCGGGCAGTTTCACTCGGTAAGGGAAAAATTATTTATTTGCAATACACAAAGTCACCATATAGTTTGCAGATTGATAGATTTAACTTGATAGATTTACTATTTGGATCTATGACCTTGTATTCAACCAGATCCTTCCTAATTGCTTCGTGAAATACCCATCAAAAATGATGAATTTTTGTTTTCTGGGAGGCATAATTATGGAATTTTATTGTCACAAATATTCATCCCTCAATTTATTCACCTAACAATTTATTTGTTTGAATTTTATTGATTCATGCATTTTTTGGACACATTAAAATGATTGTTCGCAAAATTTGTTCTATTTCAAATGACAGTTGATTCAAAATGTTACATGAATAAAATTGTTATTTGAATAAAAAAGACTAATGAAATAACTTGAAGCTTTTATTGATTCCGAAAAAAAAAATTGTTCAGAGTATTGAAAAATGGAACGCCAATTTACTATATATTATGCTGAAAAATAATCTATATACATATAGTTCAACTCAGCAATGAACAAACATTTT
>WOGO01005629.1:0-12297 GCA_015342085.1 Leptinotarsa defecta | reverse complement strand
CACCGGATATTTAAAGTCTAATTGAAAGTCAAGTCCTGCGAAATAGCCATTTGTACCTGTACTAACTACTAATGGAAAATTATAATGTTGCTTCAATAAATTTCTCTCTTCAGGTGGCAAGTTAGAAGATTCGAATTACTTTTCAAGCTTCTTCCTGATTCAGTAGGCTATGTTGACGAATAAAACATCAAGGTCATTAGCCTCTCTCTTCTCTTAGAAAGTTTAACCACTGAATAGAAAATTCAATATGCAAGGTTTATATATGCTGTTATTACCAGTGTCATGGAGGTCCAAATTATCTATGTTAAATAGTTTATAGCTGATGATTTATCATTAAACTATTGTATATATGCTGGCTGAATACATGAAATCAACTGAAACTCAAGTGAAATAATCAATTGTAACAAATGAAATTGAAATCAAACGTAGAGATGAAATATAAAAGTTGATGTGTAACACAGTGTCATTGTATAATTTCAGGTTTAACATTACAACAGAATGAAGGAAAAAAAACCACCAAAAATGACAAAAAATCAAATTCGGTAAAAACTCGACAAAGAAATTCCGTATGATCTCAGACGCTGAGCAAGTTCACCCCCCTATGGGGGCGTTATTCAGATCGGATTGTATCGCTGCGCCTATAGAACCACAAAGAAGGAACTCGAGTTTCCTGGAGGTTCAGCACATGTTCTTCCTGCACGGTGTCAACCTAGAAATCGTCGTATCTCAACCAACAGTTGTAGCTGACGTGAAAGGCATCGGTTACGTAGTGTCCCTTAATAAATATGAGACAAAAAAGAATAAACGGAATATTTACTTTGTTTCACGGTTCTGAATGGTCCTGATACCTCTAGGGTATTATTTCTTCAAAGTATTCCCATTGTAAATTTGGAAATTTTGAAAAATAAAAATGAGAGAATCACCTTGAAGTACAAGGAATTCACCTGAAGCTGAAAATATGGTGAAGTTAGTGACGTTATGTGACCACTAGATTGAATAATTTCTTTATGTATAGCCCATGCTATGGAAGCAATTCTGATAATAGTCCTAGTGGATGTATCATCAGAAATTAACTCACAAAACTACCTTCTAAGGCAGATGCGACCTAGTGCCAAATGTTGGTACAGAATTTTTGAAACTACTTCAAATTATCATGCTAATATATACCAGTGCCTTTTCCAGCTTTTTAGAAAAACGATTTTGTTGAAGATTTCAGTTGATGATCATGATATCCTTTTGAAGGCTTTCTTTAGGGTCGCAGATACTGACTGAACTATCATTTAGGTTCCATCTATTTCTATTTTGTAGATTCATGGTGGAGGCATTAGTTATTCAAGTTCTTTTCATATGAGTTGGATTTCTGTGAATACCTCACATACAGAAATGACTATTTATATGGATTTTGTGAAACCTCACGCTGCGCTGTTGAGGTTTTACTGAAAGGCGTTCTGTATCTGTAGAGTAGGCCGGATGAGTGTAGACCCACAGCACTTAGGCCACATGTGACCCATTATACATCTCCCCGAGGAGTTGTCCTCCTAGGTCATCGTCCATCCTGTCCTTTCTAGGAAGGTGGATAGGTCATTATTGGCAGGTGTAGGCCAAGACTCGACGAAGACACACTCTCTTTGGCAACCTAATGGTGGCCTCCACGAAAGTTTTGGAAGGTGCAGCGACATTACTGTCGACTTCTTCAACCATCTTGAGGTTTCCTCCGTAGAAGGTGTACAAGTGAGGGAGCTTTCCTGTAGGGGCAGCAGGTTCCTTGCCTTTATTCAAGGTGGAGCTCTTGGCGCCCGCTACAGGAAGTGCCCTTGCTGTTGGAGGTGAAGTGGGGGAGGGGAGGGTGCACTTATAGTTGCTGCCACTCCTGCTTCCTTCGCTCTCTTTCTCCTTTTGGCCTTGGCTTTTGTATTACATCACGAGGTGATCTGCTATGTCCAGCCTCATTCCAAGCGGTAGATTGGAGTGAACATTTCTGTTCATTCTCAGCCACCGCTTTAGATTGAGGTGAGCACTTCTGTCCAGCCTCGGGATTGGTTTTGTTCTTGTTGTTTCTGTTTTTGTGATTGTTTCATTCATGTGGGTTGCCACGAGTAGCAAGGAAAGAAAGGCGTTAATTTCGTTTTTCTAGTTTCATAATTTGAAGGTGTCATCAACAAACCAAAACCAGACCAGTGATGTACTGAATTCCTTTTTCAACAGCAACAATTTTTTGATGAACCGCGGTTATTTGTCTATAATTACACAGCTAATTCTTTTCCAAAAATAAAATATTTGAAAATAATAATTGTTTTTTTTTATCTTACCGATAACATTAGCCGGATCAATGAAGCCAGCATTAACTTCTGTCGTAGTCTTGAAGATAAACTGAGTTAGTAATTCATCTGTTGTGATTTTGCCCATAAATTTTATGTGAAAATCATTGATATTTTTCTCTCTGGCCATATGGATTATGTTACTTGAGGTAAAAGTCAACTGAAATATATAATAATAATTAATAATTTGAAATGTTCAAGGTTACATTCCAAGTACACCAAGTTTCATTGATTAAATGTGTGCAAATTTTCGAAATTTTGCTAAGCAAATCAATTATAAAATCTCGAGACCGTAGGTCGAGGGATTTCATCTTTAATAATTATGCACGAAAGCATTTGCTCAATATCATATTTTTTAATTATGAGACTACAGACATTTTGATCGAATGAGCTTGGTGTACGAGAGATATATATTTTTTTCAGAGAAAGGAAACTATAATATACTGTCTGTCCAAGATAAGGAGGACCAGCATCCGAAACCGTGAGAGATTCAGAGTCGGTTTTCCAAAAAAGATGTCCGTTTTGAAAATCATTGAAATGATAGTTTGGAGTTTAATGGATTCCGATTAGTTCTGGAGATATTCAAAAATAACCGAAATTCATCAATTTCGTTTCAATTCACTTTCTACATTGTTAAGGAAGATATTAGAAAACAATACTCACTTTCTCTTTGTCATATTTTGAACTGTACAAGATGGTATTCACAGATCTTCAATTCGACGTTCCGTCTCCGAAAAACAATCACCACTTAAATTTTTTCACATGGGTAAGTAAAAGAGTCACCTGATATGATTCAGGCTTTTTGGGAACAATTCCACTGATTTATCAAACATAATGAGAAATTCCTGAACAAAATGTCATTCGATTGAGCATATGGGCCCGCTTCTCAGTTACGAACAATAACTTCTCAAAATGGTCAAATTTTTCCTAACCTAACCGACTTTGTAGGAGGTCTGTTAAAAGAATAAGGTGAATGCTCAAATTTCGCAAGCTACATACATTCCAGTTGAGATTTTTTTACTTTGTTATCTTAATACACCCGATTCGAACATATGTTCACACTTTTAGGTATTTAGCATGTTTAGTTTGTTGGTGAGGGGCGTATAAGTTAGAAGTTTCGTGTTCGGCGACTTTCTGCTACCGAAAAATATTAATCGAAGAATTTGCATCAAATTTTGTGTGAAAAATTGAATTAGGTGCTCAAAAACATTTGGAATGTTGACAGTGACATACGGTGGTTGTACTTTGAGTCAGAAAGATGTTTAAAAGTTGTACAAGCTTTCAACAGAAGGTCGAGAAGATGTGAATGACGACGTTCTCCCTGGACGCCCCAGCACATCAACAATCGATGAAAATGTTGAAGAAGTGAGGAAATTTTGAGCATGAACCGTGTGGCAGCGAAGTTCGTTCGAAAATTTCTGAATTTTAACCAAAAAATCCGTCGCATGAGTATCGCTCAGGAATTGTTGAATAACGACCATATTAACTCAAAATAGTCATAAATGGTGATGAATCATGAGTATATGAATATGAAATCGAAACCAATGGTCCCAATGGAAAAGCCCAGGAGAGCCAAGGCTACAAAAACACGCCAAGTACAATCAAATGCCAAGGTTTTGTTCACTGTTTTCTTCAATTACCATGGCGTAGTCCACCAGCAGTTCGTGACACATGGTCGTACGGTCAATAAGGAGTATTATCCTGAAGAGTGCCTCTTGCGAGAAGCAACACGAAGAAAACATGAGGTGAAATCACGATAACCCACCTGCTCACTCGCATTGCTTGTTCCCAATTTTTTTGGCCAAAAGCAGCATGTCTATCATGCCTCAGCCACCATATTCACCAGATTTGTCTCCCTGCGACTTTTCATTGTTATCAATGTTGCAGATACCCATGGAAGGACGGCAAAGATTGAGGGGATAAAAACCGAATAGCTTATTAGAGATAAGGACATACCAAAAAGTGCATATTAGGATTGTTCCGAGGAGGGTAACTTTGAAGGTAACTTTGAAGGGTGAAAAGGTGACAAAATGAAATTTTATAAATAAATAAATATTTTTTGTGAAAAATCAAAATAATGATAATAATGAAGGTATTTTAATAATTTTCAGTTATATTAATACATGTGAACTGAGAAAAAGTTAATGGGCGAGATTCAGTATAGCAATCGGCACCGGAAGGTACAGACTGACATCTGTTCTTCCACCTAACCCAAAACAGACTTTAAATGGCAAATCAGAACAAAGAAAATCATTGATTACTTTCAACTGCACCTACGTTACAAGGAATATAAACATTGCCATCATTAAATTAATAAATCTCAGTTCAAATTGAAGATAAAAATTAGTCAAAGAAACATACATATTTTTTTAAACATTATAAGTGGTAAATTAATAATTCTCAGATAGAACAAATTAATAATTCTCAGATCGAACTAATTAGTAATTCTCAGATCGAATTGAAGATGAAGCTTGGGAAAAATGAACAGAATTTGAAAAATAAAAATAGGACTTACTATCTATCTAGAAATCTGATGATTTGCTTCCGAAATGTCGATAGCGAGAGTTCTTTCAACTCTGATGGTATTTTATTCATACATTTGGTGATGTGATAGGAAAATGAACGTCTGTAAAATTATGTGTGAAACATTTGGGGAGTATGCAAATTTTTTTGTCTAATGTTAATATTATGTACATCAGAGCGAAATGTTACCTTATTGTACAAATTGCACACTTTATTTTTTCAACGGACAGTATTTTTTAGGATTTTTAATTTTCCCATGCTGGCCATTCTTATTTTGGACACATTACGTATACAAAATCCAATTCGTATATTTATTTCATTCGGTTCAACAGGTATATCGCATTTAATCGCTGTAAAATTATGTAAACGCTGCATAGCCTTCAAATGTGCCATCGTTTTAGGCGTTTAGGCAAAAGTGCATATGAAACAACTGAAAATTTTCAGTTTGGATCATTGTAGCTAAGCGTATACCTAGCAAGGCTTCGAAAATTCTAATACTCACGTTTTCTTTATCTAGTAACTCATCTAGCAAGTCACTGTCAAACTGTAGATTTTGATCGCCAATTATTTCTGTAACATTTTTAATTTTTTCAGTAGCTAATACTTTGGAACCTTTGGAAATCCAGTCCGCCCCATTTATTCGTGCATTATACCTATTTTTGATATTACTTAGCATTGTTTTTATTTCTTGAACAGTTTCATCGTTAACATATTTTTTGATATAGGATGCTTCTGCGATGTTTGGAAATCTGTAAACTGTCAGTGAAATGCATTGGTTCCATAATACCTTTTTTTATACTACCTTTTTTTAGATTCTTCGGAACATATTTGTGATCGAGTCATTACTCTACTTTTTGTCATGAAAGTGGAAAAATTTCCAAAATTTTCTCTAATAGGCGTTGCCAGAAGTACCCCGAAATCCTGAATGATTTTCCAAATGAAAAAATTGGCAGAAGTTCTGAAAAACCAAATAACGAATCACCTTGTGTACTCATTTTCTTGTTGGTTTTTCTGGAAAAGTGACAGTGTTGGTGTATAGAGAATGAAGTTAAACTGGTTAAATGGCCAATAATCATCTTCATCTTGTCGCTAGTTGAATCCTTCTACTCGTATAGTAAACTCATGAACTCTGTTCAGTTTTATCATGTTTCCACATCATACTCAGGTGGACATATGGATATTCCTATCTGAATAACTTGATTCAGTTTCAAATTACAAGTCACATGATTATTTCCCTCCTTGTTTTCAGTATCGATAGTGTGTGCTTTAAGAGAACACATATCAGTAATAAGAATCTAGTATGAGTTTTTTGGGTTTCGTAATTTGAAAAATGATTGAAATTTGATGATTATCAACAGCAATAATGATAACTCTGGATATAGGTAACATGCAATTCCAAAAAATGCCGAATTCTCTGAAAATAATATTTGACTCTTCAATTGATAATGAAGAATGATAATGAAAAATAAACTCTCTGGGAGCTGTCCATTCTTGATGCATGGATGAAGAATATAATAGAAACACGTCTACCAAACCATGACATAAATACTGCGCGTTTCACTCGTCAAGTTAGCATCATCAGGTGATGCCAAGTGAAGCTTTGCATAAAATTCAAACTAAACAAGTTTGTATCTTCAATTTTAATCTGAGCATTCTAACTTTTTAGCGACACACGCGGATGAGATATCATGATATAATGATGATTCATGATGATGCTAAATAGGGTAAAGAAACTGATGTGGTGAGACTGTGTTCATTCTTCATGAAAAGATGATGAAGTGAAACTTTTAAAAAGTTCTAATTGATCTTTTTTCTGAAAATACACTCCCCAAAACAATTAAACGTTCACTACCTTGTAATGATAGTGTAAGTGTAAGAATAAGTTTTATGATAAATATAATAATGTGAACTTTAGAATTTACTCTTTTTGGTAATGAAAGTCGGACCACAGTATACAAAAGAAGGAATGCACGTTTTATTCTCTGCTGTTTATCTTCAAGGTCCCATTTGGAGGTGGATCAATAATGGTGTGGGGTGGAATAACGTACGGAACTTGTAGTCATCCGCAACGGATTCCTGACCTCCCACAGGTTCGTTAATAAGGTTTTGGATGTTCAGATACGTCACAGAGCTGAAGCAGGAGGGCACAACAAAATTTTTATGCACGATGGAGACCGTCCCTACGATTTAGGGATCGTGCGTCAGCCCAGACCCGAATCCCATCAAACATGTAAGGAACCAACTGGAAAGAAGTAACCGAAGTCGTAAAAACAAAACCACCATTTTGGACGAGCTGGAAATCGCTCTTCGGGAAGAGTGGGAGCGTTTGTCTCAAAAAACTTCAGGAGGATCATAAGAACCATGTCGCGGCCAATCCTAACGGTGATTTCTATCCGAGCAGGAAAAACAAGATACTGAGCCATTGACTGTAACACAAAAACAACTTTTATTTACTTTTGATTTCAATAATTGAAGAGTTTTCATTTTGATTTTGGTAGTTATTTACTTTTCTCACGTATACCCAATACATAACAAAAGATTATTTAATAATTCAGCATGGATTTGGTAGTCATCAGCATTGCTTTTCTAAATAATATAACATACAATAATTTTTTTCACTGTCAAAAAAACTACAAGTAGTCCTTCAATTGTTTTGAGGAGTTTATTTCACTTTCGTGAACGCAATTATGGTTGATATCGAAGTAACTACATCCAATTATAAATAGGCAACCGTTTTACATATATTGTAGTTCAATATGTAAAATAATGTTGATAAGGAGTTGAAAATGAGCGTTTTTGCTCGAAATCTAAACTCTGTCCATCCAACAAATGAAGAAACCCAAACAATGTTAGGAATCACACGTTAAAAGGTAAGACCTCGTTAGTCCTTAGCTTCCACAAGTTTCTTAACTTCTGAGAGTTGTCGTTCGTATGGGGCGGCAGCTGATTAACGGAAAAACAAATTTGAAACAGATTTTAAACATATTTTAAACAGATTTAAACAGAATGATAGATGCGTGATTGCCACTTAAATTTGCATTTATTGGATACAATAAACAAGCCTCCTTACGCTTGCCAATCAGATTTAAGTGCAATCGGCTGGCGGAATTCATTCAGGTATATCGCTACAGGGTCGAAGTGGTGAATTATATTTTGTGGTATGTACATATACGGTATTTTAAAGTTTGAAATTTTCAAAATGTCAAGTACTGATACGGCTGAAAAACTACTAATTTATGCACCTACACTCCTTAAAAAATATCCTATACCCAGCCGCATATTACTAAAAAATTGCGCCTCTGTACAATCAGATTTGTCTAGGAGATCACGTGCACTATGCATGATTATGTTTTGGATCACTTTGTTGCTTAAATGGACAGAGTATAGTTCCACTGACAGTAAACGGATTCCTAAAAAGTACAATACTGTTCTACCCTGCATCTGTTTCAGTTTCAGATGGATTTATTTTCGATCTGTATCATGACATATTTTTAGTTTTTGATTATTAATGAATGAATCAAAAAATAGGCGAAATATCATTGATAAATCAAAGATCGCTTAAATGAAAAATGTTATTTGGATTGTGTTTTTATGAAGTTTTCAGGAGAGAACCGTTTGCCAAATTCATGTTCGTTTCTCAACTTTGAAGAAAGTAATGGACTACTGTTGAATACTGATAATGTATCACCTTCTAGACGTTCCTGCCAGCAGCAAATTCAATTCTTTCAGAGTATTCTCATTTACCATCGCCGTAGTATTATCCGTGAAGAGAAACTCTTCATCTATCAGTTCTTCGATTAGCAACGAAAAGTCGTTATTGGAAAAAATTAGCGTCAAGTCGTCATATTTGGTGACGGTGTTTTCGGAAAAATCGTACTTTTTAAATATCTGAAAATGTAAACAATGTTATTAGAATTCCTACAAGAGAAACGTTGTCGTTTTCATCTTCATGAATTGAACATTCAAAACTAAATTTAGATAATGATGATGATATACAACATCAACAAGGTTTTCACGGCCGGAGTCACGGTCAAACAGAACGAAAGTCGAGCTGTAAACCATGGTCGAATGGAACCTGCAACAGTTCTACTATTTGTCATTAGGTTAAAACAACCTAATAGAAACAAATCAATTTGATCTAAATCAGTGCACTTTTGCAAACGTAACACAAGTTGATCATCTCCGTCAGCATACAATATGCGTACTCGGGATTCGATGAAGTTGACGAAGGCCATTTTTGTCTGGTCCTGATTGGTAAAAGTTTTACACGTGAGAAAGTGCTTGAAAAGATAGTAGTTGGTTGGCAAGAGGTCTGGGGAGTATGGTGAGTGCAGCAGAACTTCAAGACTCAATTCTCGAACGGTGATTCGTGCGGACGGGCGTTGTCGTGGAGCAGAATCGGACCTCTCCTGTTGACCAGTGCCGGATGCTGCTGTTGCACTTTCTGGTACATTTCCTCGATTTGCTCACAACGAGATTCTGCTCTGATGGTTTGGCCCGGTGCAGAAAGTTATAGTAAATTACACCAGCCAACGACCACCATACAGTAACAATGGTGAGTTTTCTTCTCTATGAAATGTCTGGGAGGCTCATCGGAGTTCAATCACTGTCCTGAACGTCTTCTGTTGTGACGATGCGATCCAAAAAGGATTGTTTTGGTTGCGCAGAATCAAAGAAGAACAGACCTTGAAACGTGGCAATTTCTGTAGGTCGTTCAAATCGTGGGGCAACCATTTTTCGAGCATTTTGACCTTATCACTAAGTTTTAAACCATCTAAAACGACATTGGAACTGACGCCTAGTTCTTCCGCCATCCCACGCACCGTTTGTGGTGGGTCAGTCTTCACCAAGATCCTTAAATTCTCGTCCTGGATTACTGTAGGTTGACTACTTTGAGGCTCATCTTCGGGGCTAAATTTCGCAACCCAACGTCGACCAGTGTTCATGATTCATGATTCATGTTCAAATACCTGGTTAATTTTTTGGACAGTTTCAGCAGCGCTTTGGTTTTATATAAATTCGTAGAGGAAATCGCTTAATGACATCATACAGTAATGAGCAGAAGGAAGGCAAAAATTTAAATTTGCGGTAAAAAATGTACAGCATAAATGTATATAGTTTAACCACAATATACTCCCCATTGGTAGACAGACCACGTAATGAAACACAAAGAAACTACTGTCCTGTTCAATTCAACTCATTACCAAGCACGACTTCTATATAGCCACCCCATAAATTTCAACAGAAAAGAAGAGGTTATACGGGTCAGCGGAACATGGTATCCACTACTCAGGAAGACCAAAAATGGACTAGGAAATAATCAAGAGTTCGGAACAACAGAGAGTGAACATTTGCATAGACAACCCGCCGTCGCCTCCATCGCCATCCTCACTATCACCCCTAGCACTCTCTGAAATTATAAATACGAATGAACATGGAGCTCGTCAGTCAGTCGGTGCTGGGACTTCGAGATGTAACTTTTCACCTCGCAGTCAATGCACATACCATGGACAATTTCTGCTGCAGTAGCAGACGAAACGTTGGGTACGTCAGGTTCCAATCACCCATGGCCTACCAGCCCAGACTTTGGTCTCTTTAATGAGTATGATAGTTGGATTTTCAAGATGAACTACTCTCTTGATGTTCTCAACTTCCTCAACCTCAACTGGGAGATGCTTTCTTCCGACGCACATTTCATTCACTTTTTGCGTAAAGAGATGATTAATAATAATTGATGAATACTTTAACACGGATTGACTATCTGGTCTGATGTTTGGCGATGGGAACCATGACAAATCACTAAATTATGCGGTTGATTGAGTTCAACAATTGAATCCTAACAAGTACAATTCCATTAAGGTTTTGTCATCAATTGTTGTAACAGTAGAATGCTCCAAACCACTACATATAATAAATGTGTGACTAATCACTGTCTGCACATGGAAGATATTTGAAAAAACTATCATCGGGGTCTCTAATAATATAATCAAACCTCAAACAACGATTCTCAGAATTTTCTCCTGTTTGTCTGTTCATCTGTTTGTCTGTACGTTTTTGCGCGTTAATCTCAAAAATAACTCCATCGATTTAGAAGCGGTTTTCAC
Source organism: Leptinotarsa defecta (assembly GCA_015342085.1). Classification (NCBI taxonomy): domain Eukaryota; kingdom Metazoa; phylum Arthropoda; class Insecta; order Coleoptera; family Chrysomelidae; genus Leptinotarsa; species Leptinotarsa defecta. The sequence continues at coordinate 1,352 of WOGO01005629.1, read as the reverse complement.
CAATTTATTGTGATAAGTCTCACTTGATATCTACTACTATAAAAACACTTGGTTAAATATATTTACAATTTGTGAAATGATTTTTTAATAAGTTGGAGATAGTCAAATACATGAGAATATGATAGAAAATCTGCATGAAAAAACACATATACTGAAGTGCACTCGAACGAAATCGCGGCAATGGATAGTTCGAATTAAGTTTTAAGATAAAGAAAACTTAAAAAAATTAGTGGTTCACAAATTTTATAAAATAACGAAAGGAGAAGGATTGGGTGAATAGATAAAATTAGAAGAAGAATTCGTTCATGTAGTGAACAGGAGGGTTTCCAATCAACACATCCATTATCGAAAACTATATTTCTGTTCAATCATAATATTTGTACAGCTCACCTGAACTAGATTTCTTTCAAACTCCAGAACTTTCTCTAGCTCGATTTTGGCTATGGACCTAGATCCTCCCATTGCGACAGCTGTCTCGACCATCAGTTCAAAATAAACAGCTTCTTTAAAAGGATCTTCAAAGTGTGAGTCTATAGAAGGGATTCCAATCTGAAAAATTCCAAATAAAATCACACAAATTTATCATCACATGCCTGTTAATATAGAAACATAAGATAAATAGTTGAATATTTTTTATTCACAGGTATATATACAGTTATTATCCATTTGAACATAGAGTAATTTATAAGGTCTCTGGGCGAGACTTCTTCTTTTTGTTTGTGTCAGAAGGTTACTACTTTGCATGATCTGCATATTTTTGTAAATAGTCTATTTTGAAAGATTCCCACATTTTTTTATATAAAAATGGAGTAGAAAGCTAAAAAATTTCTTTCCGAAAAAATGATTCCTTCCTTGAAATATAATCCTCGCAATTTGGAATATTCCATATTTCACAACTTCTTTCATCAATTCTGTCAGGCAAAAGAAAATAAATTTTTAGTTTTTTATAATGGCTTTCGTATCTTTTCTAGATACTTGGAGAGTAAATTCATTCACCAGACTCTTCAATACAAAAAAAAGGATAGTATGAATTGATGTCATCACTGAAGTGAATAGTGGTTCGAAACATTCAGTTTTAAAAATCATAAAACGACATTTTCAACGATACATTGCTTCTCCAAGAGTGAAAAAGCTCAATGCATTGGGTGACTATTGAATGTGTGACTGTATAATGGTAATGAAGGTTATCTATGACAGAAAATGAACACTGTCTCATACGTTAATTTACAATATATTTTTCACATTTTCATGAATTATTTCAAGTTCAAAGTATGCTCATCGTCATATCATAAACGTTGCATCATGATTCAGTCTGTCTCACCACATCCATAGATATATTTTCTTTTTGTCTT
>WOGO01005628.1:0-12298 GCA_015342085.1 Leptinotarsa defecta | reverse complement strand
GATGTCCACCTTTGTCGAGAGGCAATCGCGGTAGAAGATTAGAGTGGTGTCAAGAACATCAAAACTGGGATGCAAATGATTGGGCCACAGTTTTGTTTACAGACGAATCCAGATTTGGATTTCATCCAGATTCTCGTCGAGTAAGACTGTGGAGACGACCTGGAAATAATGAACGTTTGAGACACGTCCAGGAAGTCCACACATACAGAGGTGGTACAGTAATGCTATGGGGCGGAATCATGATCGGCGGCAGAACCGATCTCGTTTTTCCAAATCGCTCCCTCACAGCTCGACAGTACCTCGACACCATTCTTCTACCTATCGTCCGTCCGTTTGCTGGTGCTGTTGGTGAAAACTTCCACCTAATGCACGATAATGCTCGTCCACATGTCGCGCGTCTAGTGACTGACTGGCTCACCAACGAAGGAGTTGATGTATTGTCATGGCCAGCACAATCACCGGACCTGAATCCCATCGAGCATGTGTGGGACATGCTTCAACGAAGAATTACTCCCCATATGGGAAACATTCATACAACGTTTCAATTGAGAGAGCTTTTAATCGCTGAACGGGAAAATGTACCTCAACAAGACATTGACAATCTCATTTAGTCGATGCATGATAGATGTAGGGCCTTAATAAACCAGCGTGAAGGACATACTTTATATTGATTCCAATTTTTTTTTGTATTATGATTTTTTTTGGGGTGCCAAAGAAGAGCCATTTTTTTTTTAGTTTTGCTTATATGCGCACTCAGTATTTTTAATTTTGTTGTAAGTTACATTCGTTTAATAATCACCCGTCAACTTTTTTTCCCTAAAGCAATCTGAAAAAAAATTATTGCCATTTTTAAAAATATCCCTAGACTTTTCCGATGTGTGTATGTAAGAATGTCCCAATATTATAACGGTGTTGTGAGGAAAATGAAGTGGTCTAGACTTAGACCAATCGGTTAGCATTTCATTCTTCTATTTTCACTACTCTGTATATTTATAAATCAGTGTTAGCTGTTATTTTGTTGATATTCATATTGTAATTTTTTATTGATCTGGCTGGTTATTGAGGTCATTTTCCATCGATTATAATAGTCTGTTTAAATCTGTTTAAAATATATTTTTTCGTTACCCAGCTGTCGCAACCCTACGAACGATAAACCTCAGAAGTCGAAACTTGTGCGAGCTAAAGACTAACGAGGTCTTATCTTTCAACGTGTGATTCCTAACACGGGTTGGACGATAGCAAGTGAAAATCGATCGTTCAGAGCAGGGCTTGAACCACCGACCAACACGGCAATCAATTCGAGTGAGTGAACAAAGCACCCACGTCGAACTGCCTGGCTACCGACCGTTCTATGGAACTGTTTTTTTGAGTTGCTTCAACTGATTAGATTGGCACCACTGTTAAAAAACAAGCGTCCAACAACTTCAATTTTCGAATATTTTCGTTATTCTGTTACTGCGTCGTTTCAAATGCCAACATTTATAACTTATTTTAAATATTGACTGTAAGTTTCAAGAGTGTTTTATATTAATATAGGTGTTTTTGTGCGGAGCATACTTCAAAAAAGTCCTATTATGCCTAGTTAACTTTAAATTCGATATTATTCATTTTGTATTTGTCTCATTCTTCAATAACGATTAACTACCAGGTGAAGTTACAATTGATGTTTCTGTTTTTGTGAATTCTTGAGAAGCTTCGAGAACGAGAACTACCAGAGTGGAAATAGTGCTAGAGCTGCTGTTGCAAAGGCTGCTTGTCAAAAGCTTGGTACACTGTACCGAGCCAGAAAACTGTACACACCTCAGCAACTTTTGATGCTTTATAAAGCTCAGATCAGACCTTCTTTGGAATATTGTTCTCATGTATGAAGCTCCGCCTTCAAACATACCCTGAAGCTGCTGGATTCCATCCAGAAAAGAGCCATCCGCTTGATTGGAGACGCGAACATCACTTGCAACCTTGATAGTCTGGAACATCGAAGAAAGGTTGGAGATTTATCTCTCTTCTATAGTTACTTTATAGAAGATATTTTTTCAAATGTGGAAACTGGGGCATAGGCTCAGGTAATTTAATTCATTACAAACTCAGGTACTTGAAATGTAAGTACTTCAAATTGTAAAATTTGGTATATAGTCTAATCAACAAGTTCAAAAACATGAAAAATAGAGATAAAGGTCTTAAAAATATTAGCGATAGCTCATTCGATTTGGAATCCCCTCTAGAAAAATGTTTTTGAAGGATTTTGGTCCAGGTAAAAATTGTTATTAACAAAATAAGATTAAAAAAAATGTTACTTAGTTTTTCGTTAATAACTCAAAAAATATTAATATCTAAGCATTTTTGAAAAAAGCTCGTTAAAAAGAGGAAATTTCCGATAAAACGTCCCGACTCCTGAAACTCTATCTTCATTATTTATAATTTTAATTTGACGTTGAAAATAGGGTTCCGCGTGGTTGTTATGGTATGCGCGCGCTGCCGTTAAAGAGAGTTTATCAAAAGAAATAATTTTTTTATAACGTAAAATGTCATTTCAAAAATTATAAAAAAATCTATTATCTTCTTAACACTTGAATGAATCGATTCCCGTAGAAAAAAAAGTTTTATCACCATTTTTCAAAAAGTTATTCAATTGTTAACTAACAAATTTTCCCCAATCTCCGTTGGCATAAATAATGGGATAAAAGGTATAACTAATTGGCCTATAAATTTTAAACATCGGGAAGCTCTTTTGATATATATATATATATATATACTTCATACGATCCTGCGATAAAAGTTCATAAAAATGTATTAATTTGTTAATTATGATTTTTTATAACTATTGCAAAATGAAATATCTAAAAATTGTTGATAATTTTTTTTTCAATTGATATTTAGCTTTGTCTGTTTTCACATTAAATAATGGAAGTTATTAACATTTGATATGAGTTTTTTATTCAATTATTATTATTTAATTATTATTTGTTTATTAAATTGTTTTAAACAAATAGAGAAATTAAATATTTTTGAAAAATTTTTTTTCGCCATTTTGTTGTCTAGAGATAATTATGATTTGAAAAAAAAATTCCTACTTTTAATTTTCAATTGTTTAAAATCGATTTTTTATATTTCGATTCTTCAAATAATTAGTTGAGAGATAATTTTGCTTTTAAATATCATAATTTACACTTTTAAATAGTTTGGCAAAAAAAATTTTACTATTTATTATTTAATTGTTTATTAGTTTAACAATTTGTTATAAAGGAATTTTTACCAACGTTATATTTTTTTTCTGAAGCAGAAAAAAATTATATAAACAGCTATATCGAAAAGTGCCATACATTTTTTTTTATTTATTATAATACTTCCTAATATCATACGATACGGTAATTCTAGCGCCTACTTGACTTGTCAATTAAAAAATTTATGTATCTTTTGAAATATTAGAGATACGATAAAGGACATTAAAGTCTTTTTTATAAAGAATAAATTTCTTTTTCAGATAAATCTAAGATCAAGTTCGTATATATTGTTTATTACCTATTACATGCATTTGTTTATAAAAATTTGGTATTTTTTGACTTTTTCGTATCTTTTGTGATCTTTAACTTGTTAAATTATGCAGATACAGCAATAAACTCAAGAACAATTTTGTTAAGGGATAAATTGCATAACAAATTACTGATTGATCACACTTCCATTGCTAATTGTTTAAACAATGTACTTACTGTTCTTGTGTTCTGTTGACTGGAGCTCCGTTGAACATAAATGCATTTTATTTTATAATGTTATAAATCAAAACATCAATAAAAGATACATCAATTTTTCAATAGACAAGTCAAGTAGGCACTACAATTACCGTATCGTATGATATTAGAAAGTATTATAATAAATAAAAAAAATTATGGCACTTTTTTGTATTTAGCTGTTTTTATAATTTTTTCCTGCTTCAGAAAAAAAATATAAAGTTGGTCAATATTTGTTTATAACAAATTGTTAAACTAATAAACAATTAAATAATAAATAATTATTTTTTTCACCAAACTATTTGAAAGTGTTGATTATGATTTTTAAAAGCAAAATTATTTCCTAACTAACTTTCTAAACAATCGAAATATAAAAAAATCGATTTTGAACAATTAAAAATCAAAATTAGGAAAAAAAAAATTTTATCATACTTATCTATAAATCAAAATAGCAAAAAAAAAATTTTCAAAAATATTGAATTTCTCTATTGGTTTAAAACAATTGATTAAACGAATTACGTAAAAAAATCATATTCCATGTTAATAACTGCCATTGTTCAATGTGAAAACAGATATAGCTAAATATCAATTGAAAAACAAAAATGTTATCAACAATATTTAGATATTGCATTTTGCAATTGTTATAAAAAATCATAATTAACAAATTAATAAATTTTTATGAACTTTCATCACAGGATCGTATGAAGTATATATATATCAAAAGGGCTCCAAGAAATTTAAAATTTATAGGCCAATTATTTATACCTTTTATTCCATTATGTATGCCAACGGAGATTGGTAAAAAATTTGTTAGTTAACAATTGAATGAGTTTTTGAAAAATGGTGATAAAACTTTTTTTCTACGGGACTCTATTCATTTAAGTGTTGAGAAGATATTAGAGTTTTTTAAATTACGTTTTATGTTATAAAAGAATTATTTCTTTTTATAAACTCTCTTTAGCGGCAGCGCGCTTATGCCGTAATAGACGCGTAATAGAGTTTCGGGAGTCGGGAATTTTTTATCGGAAATTTCCTCCTCTTTAACGACCTGTTTTCAAAATTGCTTAAATATTAATATTTTTTGAGTTATTAACGAAAAACTAAATACCATTTTTTTTACTTTATTTTTCTAATAACAATTGGAATTTTTTTACGTGCACCAAAATCCTTCAAAAACATTTTTCTAGAGGTGATTCTGAATCGAATTAGCTATCGCTCATAATTTTAGGACCATTATCTCTATTTTTCATGTTTTTGAACTTGTTGATTAGACTACTAGGAACGTAGGAAATGGTGAATGTTCCAAATTTTCATTTCGATATTTATTTTTTCAATATGCAACCAGCTTGCACCAATGTAGGCTCTTCATAATAATGAAAGTAATAATAATAATGATAATATGCGCAACCCGATAACCCCGGATTACGTTCGAAGAACCCTTGTGGGTTCCAAGAACTTTGCTGCTCCAGGTCCAGATGGACTGACCCCTAATTAGTGGAAAAAAACTACCAAGCACTCACCGCCACCTGACCAGAGTTTTTAACTCATTGCTGGACGGAGAGCAGCCGATTTTGAATTAGTTTGTAGAGAGGCGGACCGTTCTCATCCTCAAAAGCGAAGATTTGTCGATTCCTTAGAATTACAGATCAATAACACGCTTAAATTCGTGTTATAATTCATCTACTAGCATCTTATACACACAAATATCACCCGCAATTGAACGGTTATATGAGCTGGAGGTGAGTCGCTGGATGTAAAAAGAACCTGCTCATTGATAGATGTGTAACGCAGGACTTGCAAGTTTGTGGTACCGGACAAAATAGTGAGATGCCTAGAACAACTATGCCGGACTCACTTCACACCACAACATCTGGTGTATTTCAGGGCGATTTCCTCAATCCCTTCTCTTCTGCATCTCACTATTACCATTATCCGTTGCACTCAGAAACACTCGAGGGTATAACTGTGGCACCCTCGGAAACCGGAGGCACAAGGTCACCCATTTGTTTTATATGGATGATTTTAAACTGTATGCTTCTGGGGAATAGGATCTTCATCAATCTTTGAGAGTGGTAGAAGAGTCCACGCATACTATCGGTACGAAATTCAGGATAGACAAATGTGGAATAGTCCATCTCAAAAGAGGACGATGGGGGGACTACAGGGGGAATATGCAGCCCGTAGATGGAAGCATCTGGACGCCGAAGAGACGTATATTTTCCTCGGGGTGGAACAACGAAAAATGATGCATCTCCATAGGAATTTGCATCCCAAATCGTCTGTTCGACGGTTGTGCTTTTCCCGACAACAGTGAGGCAATGAACTTTTGAGTTTGGAGTGTCTACATTGCAGAAAGGTACTGTATGGAGCCTGTAAAGTCGTCAGGAGTTCGGATCATCTTCTTTGCATGGTCCGCAACCATGAGAGAGCAGGAATTGGATCATTTCTCTTTAGGACAGCTGCCTGACCAGCTGTTGAACACGTTTTAGTTTTCGACTCTGAACAAAGTGCAAGCCCGTTCAGCAAAAGGTTCATATAAACGCCGCAGAGATCACGCCACTTCTGCAGAAACACAAGGATAAGCCAATGCATGGGGTCTTCCTCCAACAACATTGACGACCTTGGCTTATCAAAGCGCCTGACTTTCGCTTTCCTCAGGTCGTGTGATGGGTATAGAGTTTCCCAAGATGACGTGCAGGGCCTGACACGAGGTGCCTGAGACTCTAGCACTTGCTGTCAACATGACCAGCATATGCGACCTCAGCTTAAATCCATCGACATAATGTGGCTCAAAAACGCTATTTTACCACCAATGGCAGTTTAATGGTATTAACGAGACACCGGTGTTGCCCTACGCTCCGCAGGGTATTGAATCCGTTGTGGGGAGTAAATAGTGCAGAATCAGTTTGAACCAGAATCAACTGTAAGTAGAATTCATTGTAACTACTCGTTCCCCACCCTCAAGCTCATACAAGTCTGGTGTAGTTCTTCCCGACCACCAGAGCAATATGATATTTGTCGTTGAGTTTTCAGCTACTGGCGAAAAGAATATTGTCCAAAATGAGGAGGATTATTGGAGTCCTTGGTGGAATGATACCCTCTCAAATCTCAAGAATATGCCGGCTTGTCACACCAATGATTACCTAATGATCACATACCCCGCAGTGCGGGGTTGATAAAGCTGGTTGATAATGCTGGCGCGCCCTCCCGAATATATCGCGGCTCCGAGGAAATAGGGCTTGACTAGCGCAACCTAAGGGGACAAAAATAATAATAATAATAAAATAGGGCATGTGATTCTCGGGCACAATAATCAGTTACCTCACGGTGTGGGGAGTGTTCACTGGTTGATAATGTTGTCGAGCCTTCCCTATAGAGCTTCCGGGACAGAGCCCGACCAGCTTACCCTTTGGAGAAAAATAATAATAATTTATTTTATTAATTCCTTTAGACAAATATAAATATCTGTAGGAGTCGTCAAGACATTCAAAGTTTGGCGCTCTTGACTCCGTCTCTAGCTCCAAAGTTCATGCGCATCATGTAAGAAACTTACATTTTACTAGTTACACAAACAAATATTGGGGGTGATAGTAAAACCAGGGAGTAGAAAGTGAAGGAGAGCTCATAATTATGCTCTGGTATTATCTCATGGTCACATTGGTCACACACTTTCTACTGTAAAATGATAAATGATATGTATACTTCTGCCAGAAACCGGATAAACATATAATTTAAAAAATAAAATAAACATTTACCCAACGCAACATTTTTCGAATCGATCCATTATTGAAATAACAGTTTTATGATTGTGGCTTCACGGCCGATTACGATTTATTCGTTATTGTTATGCTATGTTAAAATGAAACGAAGTTTTTGTGGAGCGATATTCTCGAGGTTATCACGGAATATCGTTAACTGATCTCTCCGTTTCCATTCTTCGTGTAGCGTGTTTTGCGTGTTTGTTATTGTATATTTATGAAAGGTAAAAGCCCTACTTTTTGCTAGCTGGAAACGCCGTTCTACGGCTGGATTCCGCTATAGGATTTCTCAAACAGCAAAAGCAGGACGAAACCTGGAATTTTGAATATTTCACAAGCCAATGGAAAGACTTCAAGGTAAGATTTGGGATTGTAACGAAAAACGTTTACATTGTCTATACAAGCGGAGTAGTATAGGGTCTTCCGAACTTTGACAATTTATAACGGACATCTTGTTGGAGCTACATCTATCAAATTGAATGTTATTCAGCAACACGTACAAATAATGAGATTGATTTATCGAAATGGAAGTTTTGCAGTCTTGAAAGCCGACATAACACATGCCATCGGTCGAATTCAGCCATGAAAATTGGACGTTTTGGATGCGCTACACCCAGAGAAGCCGTGGCGGATATTTGAACGATATTCTACACATCTCTGCATCTGTAGAGTAGGGAGAGTGAGTGTAAACCCACAGCACTTAGGCCACATGTGACCCATTGTACATCCTCCCGAGGAGTTGTCCTCCTAGGTCATCGTCCATCCTGTCCTTTCAAGGAAGGTGGTCAGGTCACTATTAGACATCTCCTTTATATCGGTAGGTGTTGGCCAAGACTCGCTGAACACACACTCTCTTATTGGCGATAACTTCGGACACTCGCATAAGACATGCCTGTTAACACATTCTGCATAGATATGTGTCTACTAGGCCGCTAATATGGAGGTGTTTCCTGAGTTGACAGTGGCCAGTCAGAAATCCTACTGGTGAGCATAGTTTTTTCCTGGTCTTCACCAGATATTTCTTTTGGCAAGACTGCATCCTTTGATTTCATCCCATCTCATTCGGAATTGAGCATAGGTGTGACGTTTGGCTAGTTCCGCAATTGTCGAAGTCATCAGGCCGAAGGTGCCACACAGCTACCCAGGGTCGCCCAAGGTGATCCTGGCAAGACTGCATCCTTTGATTTCATCCCATCTCTTTCGGAATTGAGCATAGGTGTGACGTTTGGCTAGTTCCGCAATTGTCTAAGTTATCAGGCTGAAGGTGCCACTGGGTCCTAAAATTCTTAGTCCAGCCGCTTCCTTGGCTGAAGAGTCGCCAATGCGATTTCGTTTACTCCTGGAGTGGCTTTAACCCACCTCAGGATAATGTTATTATCTACCGAGGCTTTGGCTAAATATTGGTAGCACTCTAGTACTAGCCCTGATGTAAAACGTCTCTTCAAGGTTAACAGGGCTTGTCAACTATCAGTGCAGATTGTTATGTTTTTGCCAGAAATTCCTTTCCTGGTTATTTATTTCGTGGTGATTGAGATACCAGCTAGTTATGTTTGAACTACGCTGGTATTTTTCCCATTCCCACTTAATCCTTAGGCTTAGTGATCTGGACTAAACTCCACATCCTGAGCCTTCTTTGGCTTTTGAGCCTTCTGTATATATACGTATTGCATTTGTAGCATTTGATTCTGTGTTCTGTTTCATTTGTATTTTGTAGGGTTTATTAAACACAAACCTGGGTTCAACTGCATCCCTGATTGCCTGCAGCAGAGGTTGCGCAGTAAGCGCTTCTTGCCATAGGCGACCCATTCCTACTTCGAGGTTAACACCAGCCGTGCGCAATCGTAACATGGCCATTAACGCAACCTCCTTAACGTACATATCCAGAGGGTTCAGAACAATAATTGAATCCATTGGCACGGTTGGGGTTGTTTTCATGGCTCCTGATATTTGAACAAGCCAATCGCTGTGTTTGATATAATTATTAAATGGCCGTTGCTAGTAGAACTTTCGGTCTCCATGTAATGGCTCCGTACGTTAACATATGTCTTATTATTGCAGTGTAGATCCAGGTGACCACACTGGGCGAAAGACCCCCAACATTGCTCATAAGCCATATATGTATGCTCTTTTTGCTCTTCTCTGTAGGTGAGAGTTCCATGTTAGCTTCCGTCGAGGGGAGTACCAAGGTATTTCACCTCTTCCGAGAAGTTTAGTTTGCTTTTGAAGATTTCGGGAGGTTTCAAGCCCGATAAACTTATTTTCCTGGTGAAGAGGCCATCTCAGTCTTCTTGGGATTGATCTACAATGAGTGTTCCTTACACCATGTTTCTATTAATTTGAGCCTATCCTGCGCTCTATCGCACAATGTGTTCACAAATTTGCCTGGCTGCAAAATAACTATGTCATCTGCATATGCAATTGTGTAGAATCCATTATTGTTGATGTGATTAATCAGGGTATTCAGAACTATGTTCCAAAGAAGCGGTAATAAGACCCTTCATGACCATTCCTGTCACTGCGATGTCTTCTACATTGATACTTATTGCTCTATTAGAGAGCATCTTGAGTATCCATTCTTCTACTACCAGGGGTACATTCCTGGAGTTTAGTTGCTGGTTAATTGTTGGAATGGTTGGACATCTATGAATATGTTCCACACATAATGACGACAATGGATATTTAAAATCAATAAAAAATGTCGATGATATCTCACACACACTTTGTTTTATACAAATTTAAAGATAGAAAGCGCCAAGACCCAATACATCTTCAAGACATTTGTGATGCACTGTTTGGAACCTTTGGTATAGTAATGAATATTACTTGAGTTTTTTCCCAACACCAAACCGTTATTTTAACACCTCGACAAGAGTTTCGATCACCAAGTGATCATCTTCGAGAGGAAGATCAAAAGATCAGTTTGATATTGAAATAACGGTTTGGTATTGGGTAAAAACTACAGTAATATTCATCTTTAAGACATCAAAAAAATATATTGGATGAGATAACTTCAAAATATATGTGTTATATACTCGAGTAATTGTGAGCATTATATAAAACTGAAAATATTTTACTCAAAAAATATAAGTTTTGCGTCGACATCGTTCCCCAAGCTATTAAAAAGCCAGTCGATAAAAATTCGAAGGGTTATTGTTGACAAAGTAATAATCGATCCTTCAAGCGCGTCCCCCGACTCTAGAAGATTCACTCGACGGCGGGGTGTCTAAAGTTGGCAGAACTGTAGAGCGTTATGAGAGCGATAGGGAGGAATTGCATTTTTAATGGCCGCCTCACGCCTTTTGATTACAATGTAAAATGTAATTGAATCATAAACCACAAACAAAGATTCAACCAACTTGCCATCGAGTCGGATTATGATATCGTAAAACGTGTTTTCCTGTTGATTTTCTTTTATCGCCCGAAGATTTGTTGTGCTATGTAAATATTACAATCTCGGAGATGAGTGAGATTAACATTCATAAAGTTTTCCCTGCCCAGGAAAAGAAATAGTGGGGATATAATCGTGTTTCGTAGTTTTGATGCTTGAAAATTGTTCGACCGAACATATTTCTTTGAGAAAACTCCTTTCATGCTTGAGATGGATTAAGGTTCATATATGAATCATAGCTAAACCCAGAATATAACGTTTTCTATAATATTTTTTGGTCCTACACAATTTGGCATATTCAAATTACTTTTCAATTACATCAACATGAAAAGTGCAATTAGTATTGTATTGTAACACATTAAATAATTAACTGTCTTAAACGAATTTATTTCCAACAATATTTCACTAATCACAAAATAATTAATTTACAACACATTTCCAACGCTCAATTCACTTTCTGAACTGCCCTCTTGGGTCGGGAAGACGGCTTATATCGGTAACGGTCCTTTCTAGAAATCTATAGTCGTTTCAGTTCTAGAGTGTTACCGGCGATTCCCGACTATATTCTTTCGCGGTGATGTCATGTGTTTGTTCGCTGAGTCGGCCGGCATATCGGTCAGGGGCGGCTTCAGGTTTGATACAGTATGGTTTTTGAATCAGAGGTAATGTCATCCCAATCAATATATTTTGTAAATACTGCTTTCCACTTGTTTTGCAATTGGTATTATATCACATCCCATTATACCATAGAGTTCCTGAAGAAGAGACAATGAGGTTTCAAAAGTAGGAATAGAAAAAAAGTTCTCATTTTTTGTGTCTTCGACTGTAAAACCTGCTCCAACATCATGCTGTTTCTCAATTTAGCTGTAAAAAACCAAGACATGTAGGTACTTGATAAAAATCACTACGTAGAAGCAATCGAGACATAAGTAGCTCTCAAATTGAAATCAAGTTGTCAAAGTACTACTTTTATCTTTTCATTTTCATGGAATCATTTTTCCGCAGCTTGACTGCATTAACTTCTTGATTTTATATCATTTCTAGAAACATGTGGATTCGTTTTTTGATGGCATTCCAGGATAGCTTCCGAAATTTCTGTTACCGCAGTTGTCGGTTGATTGGTCAAACCACAAACAATGACATGAAAACTTGGCAATAGGTGGTTCCACTTTTGTATTGCTTGCGTTTATGCAGTTATTTTCATCAAGTACTTTTCTTGGTTATTCACATTTTGTCTTCAATCGACAGCCGCATGCCCGGTACTGATGATACCCAACAGGCTGAGACAGTGACCAATGTAATCAAATTGGGAATAATCAGAATAATCAGGAGGACTTTCTTTCAGTTTGTGTCTGAAAGTTACTTCTTTGCATGATCTACACATCCATGTATAGCGTTACTTATTTTCAAATTGATTACTTCCTTCC
>WOGO01005627.1:0-12300 GCA_015342085.1 Leptinotarsa defecta | reverse complement strand
AACCGAGTAGAAAAAAGTGTTTTTTGTATAATTGAATAATTCTCAAATGCAGTAACATTTCCCTATATTAATTTTCCATCATAGTCTATCTGCAGATGTGAATGTCAATTCCATTCAATTCCATAATCAGGTTTTGAACTACAAACCGAGTAGAAAAAAGTGTTTTTTGTATAATTGAATAATTCTCAAATGCAGTAACATTTCCCTATATTAATTTTCCATCATAGTCTATCTGCAGATACTTTTTATGGGCAAAAAATAACCTTTTTACTCAATCAAGGAATTTGCTGAAAATTTTCCGAACTCTACAATTTCAGGAAGTTTTGGGAACTAGAAATTCGATCAGGCAACCTCGCTTGTCAAAGACATGTGTGACTTGACATGATATGTGGGATGGTAGCCTGGTGAGTTGACGTGGGTGGTTTGCTGCACTCACTCAAACGACCGCTGTGTGAACCGGTGGTTCGAACCGCAAGGCTGGACGATCAATTTTCACTTCCTACCATCCAACCCGTGTTAGGAATCATAATTTAAAAGATAAGACCCCGTTAGTTTATTCTTACAATTTTTTGACGCTCTTTGGCTCTGTTTGCGGTCATATTGTAAAAGTACCATGGTGTCTACGACCTTTATGAAAGTGCACGTCTCATGAAGTTTAACAATTCAAAAGCAACTTAAAGTTACATAAAATAATAATAATAATAGTTAACGTCTTGATTATTTCCACTAAGTAGATACTATTATGATATTTTAATCTAAATATAATTCAATATGAATGAGAATGAAAGGCGAAGCTCACTTTTTGTCGAGATGGGTCACTAAAAAATCTGTTCTTCCACTCAACCCTTATAAAGTCTCAACCCTTATAAAGTTGATTTTGTTCTAGTGTTGGTATATTGAGTAGAGCAGATACGTAAAATGATAATCTGATTTATTAATATCACTGATTTATGAGAAATTAGTATATACGAGTGATACGGTGTAGAAAAAAATAGTTGAATGGACACAATCATATTTTGATGACGAAAATTAAAAAAAATATATTAAAGAATGAATGGGAACTTACTACCTGATTTTTACTGTTGATTTTAAAGTAAATATAAATTTGGATGACTCTTGAAATGTGAAATGCATTCGTGTTTCATCTTCTGGCGGATTTCATTATATATTCTAGTGATTTGAAATGAGAATGATCATTTGAAGGTTCCTGTTGTAAAGGCTGGAGGAGTCTAAATAGCTTCCAACCTCACATTCAAATTGTGGGTGTCGGAACGAAAGACTAATTTTTCTGTATAGGTAACACAGAGTTTCATTCGTAATTATTCTCTGAAAGAGATTTGTACTATGTAGATGTAACCTAAGAATTTAAATACATATAGTTTGAAAATCGAACTGAAAAGTAAAAAAAAAAATTTTAAATAAACTTAAAACAATAATGAACGAAAAATACTAGTTTTATTATAAAAAAGGCATGGGTGCTTAATATACAAAAAATATGGCACAAAGCGCCCACGATTTTTCCACAATAATACTAATATTTTTCGTTCGTTATTATTTCAGGCTTATTTAAAAAAAATATTTTTTACTTTTCAGTTAGATGTTCTTTAAGAGAGTGTCTTTTTAGTTTTTTAAACTATATTTATTTTTAATTTTTTAGTTTAGTATGCTATAAAAGTGTGATTTTTAGTCTTTTTAAACTATATTTATTTTATCTAAGCTTTGGGATCAATCAGCCGTATATTGTTTAGAAAAATGACCATTGATATTTTCGATTCCGGAGAGAGGGCCTGAAAATCAAGTACCAAGCCCAAGGAAGGCAGCAGGCGTGCAAAGGAGGTTTACAAATACGACAGCAGGCGCGCGTGTTGATAAAAAATACTTTTTTCAAATGAATAAATATATGTAAAGTGAGTTCGAATTATATCAAGGAGGTTACGTACAGCGCCATCTGCCCGCGAATAGATCAAACAATAATGTCGGTATATAAAGAAGTTTACGTACAGCGCCATCTGCCAGCGAATAGATCAGGCAATAATGTCGATAATTAGGTCAAATACAGATCCCGAGCTTGAGAGTTACAAATATACATACATATATGTGAAGCTAATATAAAGCGTGTTATAAAAGGGTCGAATGTAACTCAACAAATTCAATAAGACTTCGAATGAGCTTCAAAATATACATCTGCGAATTATTCACCATCGAATATTTTGACCTACAATATATGTTTGTTTTTTTATTCTCATTTGAAATCTTTTGAATTTTTACTGAAATTGGATCGAGTTTTCCATATAGTTCATTTATTCGTTTCTTACTTTTTTATTTATGTTTGTTGAAGAAGTATATACGGTCTGATAATCTACTATCAACGCTGATACACCTCAGAGTCCAGCTATTGAACCAATTATACTTTTGATTCTTATACACGACGTTGACACGACGATTTCTTTGATCTTCAGCTTTGCCTTCATACTACTTGGTCATTGGTCATTTGAAGCTTCACTAGCGATCAATTTTAGGAGACTACGCGAAGCAAATATGTAAACCTTGAGAGCAATAGAGTGAGAGGATATTTTAGAATGATATAATATCACAATGAATCACTTATGATTCATCACATTATCATCCATAATAGGAATTACAATCAATATGCTCCTTTATATGATGAGCATGTCGGCAGAAAATCATTAGGAAAACTTGTTTCAATCTTGAACGCCATTTCACTCACGAGAAACTTCTGAAAATGTTTCAATCGCAGGTTCAGCCTTGTGAGTGCCCATATTAAAACTAATCAAGAGTTTGTTGTATGATTTTCACTATAAAGGGTTTACCAAAATCCGCGACGCGTGTTTCGCTATACAATAGCTTCCTCAACCGTAAACTAAAAGTTACTTCTGAATTACAACTTTTTTATACTCCAACATATTACCTACTTGTATGCCTTCACTCTAATGGATGAATCTATCTGAAAAGGTCAGGTTTGAATCCATCAACTTTGTGAATAAATTTATCGAAAGTACCGTAAATATACTTAACTATTTTTACCTGGAAATAAACAGATTCAATAATGACAAATTATTCAATACACTTTGGTCGGTCATAAGATATTGAGAGTCTTTGAATTTGTTAATTTCCATATTCTCCAACAGGTTAAGTTTCAAACCTTTCTTCTGGAAATGGAGGGGCTTGAATTCATGGTTGAACTCAAGTCCCTCTGTGATTAAATAAGTGGCATATGTGGAATTGATTTTTACATTCTGGAAACTATTTTTGTGTTCCTCAATGCGGGCTTTGAATGCTCTTTCAGTTTAACCTACATAAAACATCGGACATGACCTATATGATATTTTATACACTCTCGATTTTTCTGAAATTGAAATTTTATCTTTGTTATTCTTAATGTGCATGACCAAGTTGTTGTTGGTTCTGAAAGCAATGTATACACTTCGTTGTGTAGAAAATCTGGAATATTTGTAGTGGGTTGATCTAAGTAGGTTAAGGTTCTTTAACTTTTATCCTCTTCTTTTCGAATTGGATGACCTTCCTTCAAAGCTTGGCTGTATTAGACTACTGTAGTAATCACTGTTGACGGCTATTTGTTTTATTTTGTTCAGTTCTTTATTGAAATTCGCCTCTGACAGATCTTCTGTACAGCAGATGTGTAAATATTGCTTTCAAATCCAACAACAACTTATAGGCATGCACATTAAAAATAACAAATATGAAAGTTCAGTTTTAGAAAAAACGGGAATGTATAAATTATCATATGGGTCATGTCCGATGTTTTATATAGGTCATACTGGAAGAACGTTCAAAGCTTGCATGAAGGAACACAGAAAGTTTCCAAAATGGAAAAATTAATTCCACATATGCCGCTCATACATTCACAGAGGGACATGAGTTCAACCATCAATTCAAGCCCCTCCATCTCCAAATCAAAGGTTTGAAACTCAACCTGTTGAAGAATATGGAAATACTAAAATATGTATCTTTGTTTATTTCGAAATTGTAATGTTGTACAGTATGAACGAATAGTTTCGCAAGATCCGGAAACAAATGTGATATATGTTTTATGTGTCGCTTGCTATGATGCTATGTACGTGTTACCATTGTTGAGATATTCATAGAATGAATAATTCCAGTCCCCACATCATCTTCGAAAGTAAGATACCATTCAACATAACATATTTCTCCCCTTTCCTCTTCTGGGCTTTGAACAAACAGCTTGCCACCAATTAATTTCCGAGTCCATCAAATCCGCTGAAAGGGGAGTCATCGCGTCTCAATTCTAATTCTTTGGTCCAGTAATCGCATTGTGCCCGGACGATGTTTGCCCAGTATTTATTTATGTTTTCTGCTCGGATTCATTTTAATCTTTCCATTGTAGGGCAAACAGGCCTAAACAAACACTTGTTCGATAATAATTCTCTTTCGGCGGCTGTAATTATTTGTCAAAGATCACTCCTTTTATTCGCTTGGCCGCATTCGTACGGCCGATTTGAGGATTTATAATTTGCACTGTGGTTTTCTTCGGAGCTGAATTTATGAGTGATTGATTGGCTGAGTTTTCATTCTTTGATTTCCACTGGAGAGTTCGCTTTTTCAGTAACAGAGAGAAATTAATTGTGAATGGTTTCACCATGAATAATGGGCTACTCTCATGTTTCGGTATTTCAAAACTTACATCCTGAGAAATTGTGTTCATAAATTAATGAATGAGGCGCATTAGGTTGGTTATTATACTTAGTAGAAAAATATATTTTTTTAATGGCGGAACACAAGCAATACAGAAAAATCTTCAAGGCGTTCTGAGAGCGGTGCCTGTGCGAAAGCAGCGACTCACATTGGATTTGAATCGTTGGAGATTGATTACATTTGGAAAAATGTTCTCAGGAAGTTTATTTCACATAAACGTAGTTCTCCAGATGAAAGAGTTCTGGCACAGTGAAGTTCGAGGTGTACTGAGTTAAACCTCAAAACGATCAGCAGCAACAGTCCGTTGCTCATTTCTGATATGTACCACTCTTGGTGGAATCAAATGTGAAGACTTCCCGTGAAAGTATATATACAAGAGAGACAAATATACAACCTGTTTGATCTGAGCTTTAAAAAGCATCAAAAGTTGCTGAGGTGTATACAGTTTTTTGGTCCAGTGTTCCAAACATTTGAGAAGCAGCGTTTGCAATTTCTGCGACATGATTGTGCCTAGACATATTGGTGTCCATTTAAATCCCCAACAAACCTATTGAAGCAAAAATTGTCTGACCTGACATTATTATATAAGGTTCGGAGACATTCATCTTCTTGGAGAAAACCGATGCCTGGGATTTTGTGGCACTGAATTAAAGCTGGTGACTGTCACCCCAATTTGAAATCACTTTGAGTTCCTCATTAAGACATGCAACCTCTTGCTGCCGGTGAAGACGTAGCATATGTCCTGGAGTGTGCTGTCATCAGCAAAGCAATATATTAGATTCTCAGTTTTTTCCAATGAGTATTTGATATACAGTAGAAAGAGGGTTGGAACATGCATAAGCCATAGCATCAAACTTTGGCCGGAAAACCTTAATGCCACACACGGTCAAAGGCCTTAAAAATATCAAGCGCAACAGCTCTCAATTCTTCATGTTTATCGATTGTCTTATTCCAAATATGGGTGACATACGATAGAAGGTCACCTGTTGAACTTTGTTCCCGAAAACCATATTGATGATCGCTTAAGATGTTGAAGCCTCCCAAATATTTGAGGATATAGTGGTTCACGACTTTCTCCACGATTTTTTATATCACTGATAGCAAAGCGACTGGTCTATAGTTATTTGGAAGATTTTTCTTGCCCTCCCTGGAAATAGGCTGAACACGAGTAATCTTTCAATGAGTAGGAAAACCCCTTTCTTGAAAAGTCGGCACTTTTAAGGAAACACTTTTCGAATAACATGACGGGCACTTCATCAGGGCCAGACGCCTTGTTGATACTGAGCTGTTTCATAATTCGCCTGACTAGACGCTGTTGTAAATATTATTTTCTGCATTGGGGATTCTAGTGCGGGAATAGTGTGTGCCTTTTCCAGAAAATTGACTGTGGAGTGGGGCGCAAATGGTTGTGTTAGTAGATTTGCTTTTTCTTCTATGGCTGTTGTTGCAAATAAACTATCCGCTTGTGTTTGTGGCAGAATTGTACATTTTGTACAGTTCTGAATAACAGCCTTAGCTATTAAGCTACCGACCAGAAGGACCTATACTCGTTGGGATTGGCAAGCAGTGTATCCCTGATTCTCTGATGGTGAAGTTATTTGCTTTCATTTATCCTAAAGTTGCAGCTATTGCGAGCATTAACAAACCTAGTTCGGTTTTCGGCACTGCGGGTAAGCGAGAATTTTGGAGGCGTCAGGCTCGCAATTTCTGTTAAACCAAGGTTTAACGTTAGAAGGTCGTTCCATTGAGAATGAAATATATGCATGCATGGATTATAGAATAACTTCCGTGACTTCAGAAGCACAAGTTGGTGTATCTTTAGAGCTGAAACAAACATCTAGCCAGGGGAAATTTCGAAAATGGTCCTGAAGAACCTACCATTTAGCTGATCTGTAATACCAAACTTTGCGCGGCTTAGATTGTTCCCCAAAATTTATCGGTTATTCACTCAACACTGAAATGAGTTTGCAATCAGAAGATCCCAATACTAGTAGGTGGCTAAATTTTGCTAAAAAAAAATATTGAAAATTTCAGTTTTTTCTAAATGAAAGAATTGTTCTTTATTGATAATTATTTGGGATCATATAATGTTGCCTCGAAGCCTTTCGTATATTATATTCCTATGGGTTTGTTTTGAAAGCTTGTTTATGTTGTACATATGGTAATGCTTTTGCAGTACAACAACAAATAAAATATCTCAACCATTATTTCTCTAGTAATGAATCGTATCATCATACCATCAGAAATGCGTTATCATTTTGAAACAAAAAATTTTTTCCGACAAAATATAGGTACCATGAAAAATATTTGTCTCTATGAGGTTTTTTCATTTTCGAAACGAATATATCTCCTTGGCTATATGAATTGAACAAAGCTAAATCAATAGAGAATGTGCTGAAGGGTAAACTGAAAAGTTCATTCTGAAAAGTTACTGCGTAATATAAACCACTGAAGAGTCCAATTAGTCAGTAACTTTGTTGTATTTATGAAATTTGCCTACAAATTGAATAAAATCAATTGAAAAATGGAATGGTCATATGTAGCTTTCTTTAGTGATTAACGTTTTGGAAATCAATCTTTTTCCGTTTTCAAAACCTGAAATTCTCTTCAAAACGTTCGCCTCAAATTATCGGTAGTTTCAATTCTTTTGACATACTTACGTCAAAAGAATGAAATGTCCAGATGTCATATGCGATGGTCTACATAATGTCTACTTGATGTTTTCTCAGTTATGGTCCAAATCCTCGCATATGGCAATAAATTTCAACTAGAGTTTGAAAAATCTGGTTGAAATCTATTTTTCCATCAACCAGCTGTCGCAATCCTACGAACGACACCTCTCAGAAGTCGAAACTTGTACGAGCTAAGGACTAGTAAATGGGCATACTTGAAGACTGGCTTTAAATCAAATCATTAGAAGGGACAATTTGTTCTGGCCAGTTTTCTCTTACCTACACACAGTAGGTTCATGAACTGACACATATCAAGAAATAACAAATCCCCTGGCTAATACCACGAAAAGTGTTGGATCATATCCGACAGAATAGAATTTAACTGACAGGATTTGTACCACTCGGATATGCGGTTAGTTAGTACCTCTCTACGGGCAGAAGGGCCGATGACGGATATGTTGCTTGTCGTTCGCTTCAGCTTTGTTTGAGGTATGATATTTTTAATTATGGGAAATAATTGACTTCATGTTGATGATGGACACTACCTTGCACTGATGACAGGTCGAATAGCCCGAAAACGATCTGCAAGTGTGCCCATTCCAATAATTGAAAATAGATTCCGGTAGTTATATCGCCAGAAGTATATACACGAAGTTTTCATGTGGAGAATCTTGCACTGACACTTGTCAGATATAATCCCGTCGTGGTATTGGCCAGGGAACAATCATTTTCTGATAGTTGTCAGTCCTTGAACCTACTGTGTAAGTAAATGAAGACTGGCATGAATGAATTGTTCCTTCAGATGATAATAATTCAATAATAATTTATTCATCAGAAAATTATGATACATAAATATTGAATGGAGTGTATGGAGTACAATATACCTTGATGAATAAACGGATGCTTCCACTGAGGGTAAAACTCTGTGTGTGAGTAAAGAGTAATTACAGGACAATAACAAAATAGAAAAATTATGATAATTAAAAACAATATGGTAAAAAATATTAGGATCCAGATATCAAATATAATAAAATTAACATTTGTGTTTCACAGTTTTTGTATAAATTAAACAGTACAATAAATTAGGACACAAAAGAGTCACTGAATAATATAAATACAATAAACATCTGAAAATGAAATAAAATTGACATTTATAATTCACAATTTTGTATAAATAAAAACTACAATGAATTAATACAATAAAGTGTCACTGAATAAAATAAACTCAATATAAAGTAAACACAACTAACATCTGAAAGTAAAATCTCTATAAAAATTAAAGCATTCAACATTTTCTTTTTTACTTTTCTGTAATTTTACGTATTTCTTTTCTTTCTATTTCTCTTATGAATGTTTTCAAATGTTTCTTGAATTTTTAGAGAGAGGGTTTCAAAGTGTCCGGCAGGTAATTGAACAATTTCGGGACTATGTAATTGAAACTTTGGAATAACATATCTGTGATATGGTATGGGTAAGTTCTTTTAATTTTTCTTTGTTCAAATATTGCTTAATACATACTTGTGCGGTATAGAGTTGTCTTATGTCCATTACTTGTGTTTCAGAGTGAAGGGAATCCCTAGAATATCTCAGATCTTTCTGTAGAATCATTTTGTTGAATCTTCTTTCAGAGACTTCTATTAAATTCAGGTAAGCTCGTGATACACCTCCGCGCGCCATGATCTCATAATTCAAATGAGTTTCCACAAAACTTTTGTACATATTTTTTTTTGTTTGAGGTCTAGATAAGATATAAATTGATCACATCTGAGTAATAGAAAACTCAGTTTTTTCACAAGACATGATATATACTCATTCCATCTCAAGTGAATATTTTATATTTTTCACAGGTTCAATTTTCAAATCTTGTTGAATGGTTGAGTTAAAGTGGGAAAGAGAAGCTTCAAGACTACTGAACAGTAAGTAACGTGTTTTTTCAATGTTCAACGAAAGTAAACCATCCCAGTATCATCCGCAAAACTAAGTATTTGTCCATATTTTCCTGTAGAAAGAGGTTATCCATATATATCGTAAATAACTCAGGCTCTATTACCGTCCCTTGAGGTACCCCGCACGTTATTGTTCCTTCGGTGCTTGTTGTATTTTCGATATTTACTTTTTGTTTTCTGTTACTCAAATAACTTTTGAATAAACTGTAGGGTGCACCTCTGATGCCAATGTCATACCGTGGTCAACGGTATCGAATATTTTTGATAAATCTAAAAAGACTCCTATGGATGGTATTCCCAGGTCCAGACAATCTTAGACAGTATTTGTTAGTGTGTGGATTGCGTCCTGTGTGGACTTATGTTCCCTCAAACCGTACTGTGAAGCAGACAGGATGTGGTATTTGTTAAAAAATTCATTTAGTCTATATTAAATGATTTTTTATATTATTCCAATTAAAGATGTTATGAGTGAGATTGGTCTGTAATTCATAATATTTTGTCTGCCTCCTCCTTTATGTTCGGGAGTGATAACTGATAGTTCAAAAGCATCAGGGAAATTACCTTGTTCAAAAGATTTATTTATTATATAAGCCAGAGGAGAACTTATATACTTTGAGATAATTTTTAGAGTTTCGCCTTTATGCCATCGTATCCTGGAATTTTTTTTTCAAGTCATTTATGGAATTTATTACTTCACTCTCAGAAGTTGGTGATTTGATTTATAGCCAGTCTTCAAATATGCCCAATTTTTATAAGTGAGATTCCCTTTGTGTTTTTGTTTCGTTCCCAGAAAATCATAATTGCCGTAGTACCAGCAATCGAATCAATTTCAATATATTTATGAATATTCACTTGAAGTTGTTATCATGCGTGATAGTGTATTTTCATCCTCCTCATAAATAGACATCTAGTAGATGACCATGTATTTACTGAGTGATTATTTGAAAAAATTATTCCCATCTTACGACAAAATAAATAATTGGGTTGCCATACATAGTAACACGACACAAACTACGCGTTTCATTGCACGAAAAATGTTGATGTGAAATTTTCAACTATATATTTCTGACTTCGAAATATGAAAATACAAAAAAATTATTGCTAATTCAATAATTCCACCAGAAATCCCAGAATTATTGGCAAAATGTTATCAATATCATTTTTCAGCATCCTTTCCAATATATTGGTGTTTATATTTCCCAGGCAGCGGACGCTACAAAAATTAAATATTGACAAATGGGTTATGGAAATTGGAAAAGCATCGAGAAAAGGGCCTATCCGCGTGTTAAATTATGAGATATAGGAGTTGAATTATAGAAAGTGACCAGTATCCAATTTAAGTTGAGTGTGAAAGAGACGGGGTCGGGCCGGTAACGGCCCCTTTGGGATAAAACTTCATCCAATGATTCAGACGGCCCTCTTCCGCTCTTCGAGCTGTCATAGTCGTCGCTGTTGCCAGATGTCAAAGTTATTCTTGGGTTTCAGCATCGATAAAATGTAGCTTCAACTGTAATTTACAAGTATTAAATGGGTCATTTTCATCTGCAGAAAATATTGAAACAGGTAGATAGACCTAGTTTATCAAATTATCATTCAGATTGAAAATATTATGCTGACCCATACAAAAAACATGGAGGAATAATGACAACAATAATCTCGTTTGTTCGAAGGTGATTGACAATGTTTCATGATGAATTTTATAAGTTTGGAATTCCATTGTCTGATATATAAAATATTTGAAATCCCTGACAGAACTATTGAAAAAGAAGAATTAAAAAAATAATAGCTGAAAATAACAATAATAGTAAGCAAAAAACCTAAAATTAAAAAACAGTGAAATGAAATCTAAGTAAAAATAGACCAATTGAATAAAAATTAAAAATAAAAAGGTAAGAGATTCCTAGTCAAGTTACTTCACTTCGTTATTTTCAGCTATTCGTTTTTAATTTTTTTATTCCTTTTTTTATTAGTTCTTTCAGGTTTTTCAAATCATTTTGTATAATATCAGATGATAGAAGTCTGAACTAGTGAAATTCAACAATAATATCGTCAAAATAATAATTGAAACAAAGGTTTATGTCATTTGTAGTAAATTATTTTCTGTGCTACAAGTATCTCTTTGATAGATATAATTTCTCGTATTACTGATTTCTCGGTTGATAATCACTTTGAATATTATGTGAAATGACTCTGATGAATTTCTGCCCTGCTAAAATAATGGCTTGTTTTCAATCATGTAAAAAAATAGTTAAATTTCATTATCTGACATCGAACACACTTCCTTATTTCAATTTAGTATCACGTTATTATGTCAAACTGTTGTAAAAATTCTTGAGTAGTTATATCCATGACAACTACACAATTTTCACAAATATTTTAATTTTCATTCGAGTTTCGCTAACATAATAGCTTCTTCAGTAGATACGATTATCACGCACTGGTCTACAGTTCTCATATACCACAATAATCGATACCTATCTCAAGTGGTTACTACACAAATGATCACAGGTAAAATTTGTAGACCAATTGCACTCTTAGTTCTTGGAAATCAGGTGAATTTTTAATATCAATGAACTTCTTGGTATTATCCAGGAAGGTTACTGAGAATAGTACCGGGCCCAATACTCTTCCTTGCGAAACTTCAATTTGGATATCAGTTGGTACACTCAAACAGTCTTCAATTTTTATAATTTGCGACCTTTGCGACTACTTTTTTTTGCAACAATTCATGTGATACAGTATCGAATCGTTCTGATCCATCCAAGGAACTGCCAACCTTTTCAGTAAAATACAAGACTGCTTTCTCAGTACTGGAATTGTTTCTCAAACCAAACTGCCTATCTGTGATAAAATCATGTCGTGTTCAAATAGCTTCGCAAAATCATTTATCACAGAGATAGGTCGGTATTTTTTCATGACTTTATGTTCACCAGACTTATATATTGAGGTAACTAGTGATTCTCACCATTGCCTTGGAATTCTCCCAT
>WOGO01005626.1:0-12301 GCA_015342085.1 Leptinotarsa defecta | reverse complement strand
CAACTTTGCTGCCCTCCCCTTTCTTTACGTCACTCGCAAATTGTCAGATTACTGGAATATACACTTTTTAGCAGGTAATTAACTCACCCTACCTTAATCTGACGCGCTCGAGAATTTCTGATCAATTTTTTTTACTAATCTGATCCTTTATTCCTCACAGGCGGCCTTATATATGGGGCTCATATTTAGTAAAGGTACTTAACCGGGTACAATATATCCCCCTGTATATTAATCTGCCGCGCTTTAGTAAATCCCGAAATCCCCGCTTGGGCTCCCCTATTATAAGCCAAGGTCTTCAATATTATTGAAGAAGACCCCATGCATTGGCTTATACTTGTGTTTCCGCAGAAGTGAGGTGATCTCTGAAACTTTTTATGAGCTTTTTGCAGAACGGGTTCCAACTAAACCGAGTTGATCAGCTGCTCCGATCCCTGATCTCTCGTGGTCGCGGACCATGAAGAGGAGGGGATTCGAACTCCTGACGACTTTACAGGCTACATCTAGTAGCATTCATACCGATAGCATGCGTGTACTCTTCCACCACACTCAAGGACTTCTCTCCAGAGGCATAAAGTTTAAGATCATCTAAATAAAACAAATGGGTTACCTTGTGTCTTCGGTTTCCGGGGTTGCCACAGTTATACCCTCGAGTGTTTCTGAGCGCAACGGATAAAGGCAATAGTGAGATGCAGAAGAGAAAGGGGTTGAGGGAATCGCCCTGAAATATTATTATTATTATATTGTTACGTTTTCCCTGTGGGTAAACCAATAATTGACTACACTGTATAATAATAAAACTTAACTTTATTTCACTTCAACTAAAACTTCAACAATTATTCAAATGTCCATCGCACGTGGGTAGCGTTTATATATGGCAATCGAAGGCGGTAGAAAATTCGCCGGAATTCCATCGAAGCCGGTAGCACTATTCTCGAAGCGAGCGGCAAGCGAACATCGAGTTGAGCACAATTGATTTACGACCAGCGGCGGCCGGTGTTATTTTCTTTTAGGAGATGATTTATAACACTATTTTTTCCGTCTTCTTCGCCTACATCAAGTACCCGTGAGATCGTGTTTTCTGTATTTGATTGGGGAGACTGAAACAAAATTTTTCACCTACAAGTATTTCATGAAGCACCTTTTTATGTCCACTTCATCTTATTTGACCGATTAAAATGACGATTTACAAGCACACTCCTCACTATTTACAAAAAGATTTTGTGAATGAAAAGTATTGAATAACCGTTTAAATTTACTAAGAAAATATTACGGATTATCTTAGTTCTAAATTTAGCAGAGCCAGCCAGCGATAAAAGTGGGCAAGGTTCATAAAGATATTTGGCACGGTTATAAAGGCCAATGATTAGTCTAGAGAAATTGTACGAATCCGACGAAAACAATTTGGGAGGATTCAGGTCATTGTCAAGGGATTTGAACCACATTTTTAACTGGGCCTTCAAAAAAGATTAGCTTTCAGTATTGATTAGGAGCACACACAGGAGTTCATAGAATACGGGGCCAGTAGACAATGATAAATTCGAGGACCATTACAATAATAACGCTGATTCTGCAGATGGCAAAAATATTAAAAATTTGTGTCATGAATTATAGTTATTTCACTTGATCACTTTTCTATGCGCTTTTAGTCGCTCGCGCTGTCTGATCTAAACTGATCACTCGACGCATCCACCAAACTTCAAGTTAGGTTGAAAAATTCGTAAGCTAACGGAAAAAAATGTTTTTAATGAAATTTGATTTTATTACTCAATACAGTTGCTTTCCAGGACGATACATAGCGTTCATACAATTTTTCGAAACCATTTATACAATCGACCGCTACAAAAACATTTCACTAACTTTCTTTGAAGCTTCTGATAATTCCTCTTCTATATTCTCTGTTTCACTATCACTGTCGTCGTCGTCATTTAAATCAATAATGAATCTAATTCTACCAATAATATGGAAGTGTCTCCATATAGTCTTTTTCAACTAAAATTACTTTTTTAATCATTGTCTGCCAGTCTTCTTCGGTAATATTAGATACTTCTTCTTTAACTAGCTCTATTACCTTCTTATCAAATTTTGGAAAATTATTTTGTTTCAATTTTCCCCAAATCAACTCGATGGGATAGGGAGGGAGTTTCAGTATAATGTGTCCATACTTTTCAGCAATACTCTCAATGGCATACACTTTTTCAAATGTTTTTGTCTGTAACATTTCAAGTAGTTGGTTTTTCATATAGTAATCTTCAAAATACAAATTGTTATCCATTGAAAAACTTTGTATTTCATCTTTTGTTTGCAGGCATGTTACGCGTACATATTCTCGAACCATCAGCCCATTTTCGTAACTATGTCGTGAGTAGGAATCTTATTGCTTTTGTAACAGTCGTATACTGTTTTTTTCAATAATTTTATTAGATGAACATCTAAAGGTTTTGGTAATCCTGTATCACATCTCGTCTTGCGTTCACAAAGTTTGTTTTTGACTATTTTACGTGCAGTTGAGAAAGGAATTTCGGTCAAATCTGATGTTGCTTCTAATAATTTATATCCCTCGAGCCAAACTTCATGTAGATTCTTATATACATTGAAACATACTCTCTGTGTTTCAATATTCAAATGCAACCGAATCTTATTCACCGGTATCTCTTTTTCGCATTGTTCACCATCGCTATTGGAATCAATACACTGGAAAAAGACAGCGTTATCACACTCGTCATTACTATTAGTACTTGTCCAAGAACACCACATTTCAAACAGATAACAAAAATTTTAAGTAATTATAACTGCACCAATATCGAATTTCAACCCTCAAATCGCTATCAATTCCTGAACTGAACAATACAGCGATAACCATCCCCGCATTGCCCGATTTCTATTCGTCACCGTAACATGACATCAAATTTGATTTTATAACTCTTCTGCCAATCATAAAACTCGGTTAGTAAAAATAATCCTATACGAACCGCCAATCCTACAGTCTACGTGGACTATTTCGAGGCCGGTTCATTTCTATGTATTGGTTTTTTTTGGCCTTCGACAGTGCCGCCAACTTTAAGAGTACACAATATCATTTACTTCGACTATACTTTAGCGTCAAAATAGGCCTCTGTTTCGACGATTACCCCTTCATCGGCGCTAAATTTCTTTTCAGCGAGCATTCTCATGAGGTCTGAATTTGAATGGTTTTTTCCTTTAAAGATAGTTGTTGGATATTATCGCGAATCTGAAAATACTGATACCATAACCTTGCCAACCGACTGTTGCATCTTTGCACGCTTTGGAGTCGGTTCACCAAGTACAATCCACTTAGATGAGGATCATTTCGATTCTGATGTGAAAGATGGAGCCATGTTTCATCCATAGTGACTTAAATTCGTGTTTTTTTATGGATGAACAGCTTCAAATACTGCTCAAATTCATCAATTCGTTGTTTTTGGTGGATTGTGAGCTCACGCGGCACCCACTTTGAACAGAGCTTTCGTATACCCAAATACTCATGCACGATATGCTTGAAAAACCTCAGCTTTCTCGATCAACCCCACTTTGCGGTTATCCAATAATATGATTCAAATACCTTAGGCGTTATCGCAAAATCGCAAAACTGACACTATCGGGCAAAAATATAAATTCAAGTGGCCTCACAAACCGATGCGACACGCGTGATGAAAAAAGGTTGCGAGGATTTTGTTTTACGTAGTAAATCATTTTGAAGGTTACGGTAGCATGTTTGTATCGAGTTGTCTTTAGGTAGATAGGTACTTCGAACATCAAAACTGATAGTTGAGAACATACTTCTGTTTGAGTGAATTTTATCAAAAGTGATTACTATTAGTTTCAAGCTGATCCTATAATTATGTATGTAGAATGATTACAAGTTGAACAAAACTATTCAATAACTTCATATAAACATTCACAATTGCGATCCTTGCAATTGTGTAGAAGGTCCGAACTTGATAGAGAATAAATTATTGTCAACTGACCATTTCATGGGCGTACCTAGATAATATAATATTCCGTTTGATCAATAATGTATTTTAAAAACGATGTTTGTATTAACAATCGATAGATCTTTTTTACGATATCGACGTCAATCGGTGTAGTTTTACCGATATGGATAATAACATATTAAAATAATATAGTTGTTTTCCTTTCTCAGAGCGGTGTTTGTCAACCATTTTGATCACCATTATTGATCGGAACAAGTGAAGAAGAGCCCATAATTTGTACTGACCTTTTGATGAATATACTGGAACTCTCGTGCTAGGAATCGCACATTAAAAATTGAGACCTCATTATTCCTTAGTTCGCCACAATTTTGAAGTTTGTAGTTCGTAGGGAGGCGTCAGCTGGTTTGAGATTGTCCGCAGTTTTGGTGTGGTGTGTGTGTATGTGTATGTCAAATTGAGTTGTTTCTTTTTTTTCTTTTTCTCGTACTATTTCATTCATTTTTGTTTTTTTAACGTTTCTTTATTTATACAATTTTTTTGTTTGATAAATGAGTTATATAAGAATTTACATATATACACATTTTTTTCTCGCGTGAGAATTTACATATATACACATTTTTTTCTCTTTTAGATTTATTTTATATTTTTTCTTTCTTTTTTTCTAGTCATTTTAGTTTTCCTCCTTTTTTTCCTTCTTTCTGTGTTTTTCATCTTCACATTAAACTATACTGCTGTGAAAGAATTTTTAAAATAGGTCAAGTAGTTTTTGAGTTTATCCATTGCAAACAAACATGCAAAAAAAATCAATTTTTTTCCTTTATAATATCATACAACTTTTTCACTTAGAAGAGGGAACAAGAAGTACCGGAAAATCGCAGGAAAATAGCTTCTAATAGGTATTTAATTTTTTTTTAACAGAGGGAGAAAATAGGAAAATAGCAGAAAAATCCGTGTTGAATGAAGTACAAATTTTGACTAAAATATTAACACAAAAAATTTGAATGCCAAATCTTTGTCTTTTCCTTTAGAGCAAAAATTTCAACTCAAATGTATTTTTTCATGGCATTTCTTGAAACATTCAATATTTTCCAATTCTTTCTAGAGGAATTGATTATTCGAATTTGGTTCTAGAGGTGAATCAAAAGTATTTTTTATTATATTTTTTTTGTGTCAAAGTCATCTAGGTATTATATTTTGCACTTTACTGGCCTATATTCAATTTATTTATTGATTTTTAGGAAACCCATTCATTTTCTGACGTAGATATTCTTACCATTCATACCATTTTTAAATGAAAGATAATTGAACCAAAAAGGCTCGACTTGCGAAGTACACTCCTACACTCTTAACCCATGTTATCAATTTCTGAAAATTATACGCTTCACTTATCTGCAGAGAAACTAAAAATCATAAGAACCTAGTGACCACAACTCAAATTTAAAAAAAATATATATATTTGAAATATACTTGTGGCCCAATAAACGTAATCCATAGTGTACAACTTGTAACTCGTCACAGAGTCTTAAAAAACGACAATGAATTCACATCACGCAATCAATTAATCTGCACTTAAAATTAATGAGCTAGCAAATTTTGCACAGTCACTTGCAATATTTAGAAATGAGTATCGAAATTTTTGCGAAATTTCGCAATATAAGAATTGAAATATTATCTTTAAATAAACAGAAAATTACGGCGTTATGTGTAATTCCATGCAAACTAAATTAAATTACAATCAAGATCATACTAAAAAGAAGATCAGTGAGTGTATGATTATACCAACCAATAACTAATCAGTTTTTTTTCAATTCAATGTTTTATACTTAGGTATTTTCATTTGCATTATACTCAAGTATGCAAAGGACCAGCAGCAAAAATAAAACACTAAAATTTGACTCACCCTTTGAATAATACTGAAATTACTTCGCTCAACGCCGATATCCAACAATGCAAAAAAATACTATCAATTACAGTATGTAGAAAGACAATTCGGTAGTATTTTATTGATTTTCACGATTCTCCGTTTCTCACTTTTTTCTAGGATCTCATTTACCATCGGCGTCAAATTCGAAAACTAACCTAATGCACCTCTCTACAACAACACCGGTTTATGACTAGCAAGAATAGCACGTTTGCTCGTTGTTTAGTGTTGACATTACACTTTATTCATGAAACACTGAGGTCACAGAATATAGAAACTATAATAATGCTGCGCGCGCAATGTACAAGACCTGGTATAAACTGATTTTAATATAAGCGTACAGCATGTTTCTGAAATGTAATATTGGTAGATAGATCCCAGTTTTTGGGTTTTTCCAAGTGAATGAAGAAGCAGCAAATAGTTTTGTGCTGTAATTTCAGACTAATACACCTTTCTAAGTTATTCGTACCGCGTGTTTTAATAAGTTTGATGCTAAATGTTTGAAACGCAACACCAAATGTTTAAAATTAAGTAGGAACCTAGTATGGAGCACCAACTATATTTAGTTGCCGAGGCCGATATGACACCTATCTTGATATAATGGCTTTCATATTTCTTGTGGAATATTTACTTGCAAGCAAACTAAATTTAGTTATCGAGATTCGAGGATTTTCAAACAAGATATTCTAGTTTACAGATTTTTCTCCGACTCCGAAAAATTTTGAAAGAGGTGTCATTCGAGTTGGAATAGTGTGTAGATGACTGTTGAAAAAATTCAAGTGCCGCTTTCAAAAATTGCAAAAGTTATAAACAATTAACTGAAAAAAGGGATCTGGTTTTATGCAAATATTTTGAAAACTATTCGACATTTTTTTAATTTGAGGAAAGATTCAAAAAGAGGAGAAAATTTTTCAAAAGATTCCCATCTCGCTGAACTGTAGGACCATTATTTATAATTTTGCCAAAGGGTTGAAAATACATCCTAAATCGGGTATTCTAGCTTGCTCAAATCACGGCAACTATGGACCTTTAATGGAAAAATATTATTTCATAATAATATTTTGATTTAACGGTATTCAGATGAAATTTGGAAAGTCAAGATTTTTTAACGGCCGGCGGCCGTTTCAAAATTTTCGTCTTTTTTTTGATATGGCTCTTGAGTTTTTTTTCATTGAAATTGGTAATATATAAAACAAAAGTAATACAAATTATGAAACAAAAATTAATTGACGCCCCGGGGCGACTTTTGATTGAATCCAGTGGCGCATTTGCTTTTTCAGCTGCAAGAAAACCCGAAAAAACCTGCATCACCACATCGTCTGAAGAACTTGATCTGCCAATCTCCTCTCTTTCATAGAATAAAATGTAGGGTGTCTCTAGAGGCAGTAAATCAACACTCGCTGCACATGATTCTTCAAACATTTCTAAAGAAATTTGATTTTGTTCCTCAATTTCTTCAGTTTCATTTATGGTCGTTTTGTTAAAGCTAACTCGCAAACACAAAAAAACTGACATTGTTTATATGGCGAGGTATGGCGTTTGTTTTTTCCACGGAATCAAAAATGTAATCTTTCAGCGGTATTATCAAAAGTCTTGAACGACTCATGGCCGATACGCAAAAAACGGATTCGGTTTTGTTATAATATTCAACCGTATCCATTATTTGCTACATATCGACCTTGTAACGTTAATAACTATTTCAACTTAGTAAATATGAAAATTAAGAATTGAAAAAAATCAGGCACCTACTGGATGAATAAATGAAAAATAATCCGCAATCGAAACATTTTTATTGTGATTTTTCAGTTAATTATGCATTAGTCAATAACCAATTTTTTTTCTACTTGAACAGGGTTGTTAAATACAAATCTTTGATTTGTTGGAGCTATTTTAGAAAGGTTTCAGAATAGATTCCTAACGGAAAAATAAAAAAAATTGTTATTTTTCAATTAGTTACCAACAATTTAATTAGATTAAAAATTGAGAAGCTTCAATAATCATTGAAAATAATTTGTATTTTCAATATTACTATCGGTCCGTTTTTTTTTTGCAATCAGAAGCTACATGAAAATTATTTATCTACATTTTTATCTGCTATTGTTTGAAAAATTGTTATATTATTTATCTACATTTTTATCTGTTATTGTTTGAAAAATTGTTATAAACAAATACGTTGTTTATGAGATAACTCAAAAATGTTTATTGAAAACATAATCTTTGATGGAAATTATGATTTAAAAATCGTTTTCTAAAAAATATTTGTTATTGCTTAAAAACGGATTTGTTAATTAACAATTTTTTCATCACTTGCGATTAATATTTATGAACCATTTTTTTTAATCATAAAATATCTTGCTCTTTGATAACTAAAAGAAAATGTTCTTATTCAAATTTTCATTATTTATTTGATAAACAATTTGTTATAAACAATTGAATTCTTTCTATAAATATTTCTACACAATGTAACAAAAACAACCATGGATTATTTCTTGCGAAATTATTAGACAGTTTCACATCATGTAGATGTTAGGAGTCCCTACTGTCGTATTATGGTTCAGTAATGACAATGACGAGATTGAGGCAATTTTTTCATATTTTCAAACATATTAGTACAGTTTTTCAAATTCGAAATTACAAAATTGAATTCGTATATTGAAACCTCGAATTTATCACAGCTTATCTGTTAAATTTTTTTACTATGTTCCTTCCTTTTTGATTGAAGATCAGCAGAATATTTTTTTCGTTTATTAGATGATTGGAAACGAGGGTCAGTTTAATTCAATGAGACCCAATATGATTTAATTTGTATTTAAATTTCAAAATGAAATGATTCGAGATCAGACTTTAGTATTTGTATATGCTTGAATTTTTCTTTCATGATACTGCCTTCATTAAGGTCACTATTTGTTTTTCCACAATGCCAATTTCATCTAGTGCCAGTATTTGACGATAATCAAATATCGAGTAGGGACTAGACGCACTAGCCCAATAGATATTGAGATATGAGTTACCTTTTTAGGGTTTGTGCTGTGATAAACTGTATAAAAGACAGCAGTTTAGCAGGATACTGCAACCTTGTAGCCAGGGCCCTCGCCATGGGGGGGATGGAGGGAGCCTCCCTCCTACTTTTTCGAATTGGGAAAAAGTTGGGAAATTTTGGGCCGTGAAGATAGAAAAAAATAATAGTAAAAAAATGATTGGAAATTAAAAAAATAAAAATGAGAGAAAAGAAATTGAGAGGTAATAAGAAAAGGTAAAGAACCGGGAGAAGGTTGGGATTTCCCAACATGCAAAACATGGAAATTTTACAAAATTCCCAACTTTTCGTTGTTTTTTCGACTTGGAAAAGTTGGGAAATTTCGGTCCGTGGACATAGAAAAAATAATAGTAGAAAACAATAAGCACAATATTATTTAAGTGTTGTTTCCTTTCATTTGTATTGAATATTCCTTTACATGGTTGGATATGGTGGAACACCAAGGACCTTGGTCCAAAGTAGAATAATTTCCATTATTATTTTTATAATAGGCAATTTTTCTTGTGCATACCCTAACGGGCATAACCATTCAGCCAATCTTTGGATAGCTAAGTTTTTTCGAATTTGGATTCCCTCCCCTCCCCTGGTTTTTCTTTTCGCTACGGCCCTGACTGCATTTTTGAAAGTTCAAACAAAGAAGTTGAAAATATGCTCGATCTTGAATACAACAATTTACTGAAGAATTAACTCTATACAAATATGTGAAGATCATGCAAAGAAGTAACTTTCAGAAACAAACTGGAAGAAAAACCCTTTTGAAACAGCTATTTTCATATAAACATTGAATTACACGAAAGAAAAATACTTTTGAAACAAATACTTTTATATGAACACTGAATTATACAAAAAACACTTTTCTCTATTCCGTTTGTATTCCAAACACCAGTAACAGGATCGAATCCTTCACATGATTTCTACACAATATAATTAATGAAAGAAGTAAAATTTCACTTACATGGAACACGTGTAATCCTCACTGCTAGATATCCGATGTTTCGCCTTATCCGGTCTTCACAGTAGAAAGTACGGATAACATTATAAGAAAAAACACTAATTCACCATGTGATCCATGACTGTACGTAAATATCCTTCATTTGCTATTTGATCAAATCCCAGCCATAGGAATCTTGTTTAAATTGAAAGCATACATTTTTTAGGAGAGATTAATTTAAATAAATTAAGAGATGTAGCTACGTGGTAGGAAATCATAAAAAAGTTTACCACTTTTATTTGTAACTGACGTTCCTGCAGTTTCGTCCTATAAGGTCATTTTCAAACTTATACATTGAACTAACAATGATTGATTACATTAATCCTTATACAACACCACTGTAGGTAATAATAGAGGTACTCAGCTTGATCGAGTACCTGAATTTTGTTTACTAGTGGCAATGTGGTTATGCTAATTTGAAAACCAATGAGTAAACTAAATCGATTTGATCATTTAACAGGTTGTACCCGCAATGTTTATGCTTGTGAATTTTCAAGGATTCCAAATAATTGAGTTTGCAAGCTTTTCTTGCGTAGTGCAAAATTTCCGTATCGTTTCGATTCGGAAACTTGTGGTAGCATGCCAAGGAAAGGTTTGAAAACGTCGAATCATTTTTACCGAGTCTGAAAGACCTTTCATGTTCAGCATACCGTTTTGAGAAATTTCGACCACATTGTTCCACATTACACTCCAGACATTTAGTTTATGAACTCCATATTTCTAGGAAATCAGATAACCTAACATGTGGTCTGAATGCCACTTCCACATTGTTTTTTCCGAATAAACCCGCAATGATCTCTGTTCTTTTACCCATTTCTTAATTTCTGGTTGTTTGATTTGGGGTAAGTACCTATATTAATCTGTAAGTTAATTTACGGCTTTGTTTTCTGACTAACTTCTGGATTGTATCTGCGTTGAAACCATTATTATAACCTATCTGTGTAATTATATCAATTTTCCTAGCTAGATTGTGAGCAGAAAAAGGCAATCAGACTGCCCTGTGCAATAATGAATTGTAGGCTGCTAGTTTATGAGTGTCTGGATGGAATGAATCGCTTGGGATGGTAATGTCTGTATAGCTATAGGTTTTCTGAAAACATTGAACTCAAATTTATTCTGATTGTGTGTAATGGTCAGGTCTAAGAAATTTATCTGTTTCTCTATCTCTGTTTCAAGTGTGAACTGAATGTTGCATTTGAGGTTATTCATGAATGTTAAAATTGGTTCAGCTGTCGTCTAGTATCTCTGAAACAGGCGAGAATATTGTCTACATATCTGTAAGAAAAATGAATAAGTTTTTTACCCAGGTCGGAATGAACTATAGTGGTCTCCAAGCTGTTCATGTCTACTAAAAGTGGACGAAGGGGTGAGCCCATAAAAGCTGAATCCTGTTTATAAAATTTGTTGTTAAACTGTAGGTAGCTCATCTGATTTAGGCGCACATCAAAAGCTGTTAAATTTCAAAGAAAGTGAAATTGTCTACTTTGGCTTGATCAAGTCAACATTATTCTTGTGTTCTTTCAGCCTAGCTTTGTATACAGCTATATCACTATGGTCAACTTCTCGATCTGTTGAAACTGATATTTTCCTTTCTGGGAAACATCTTCAGAAATCCAGTTATTATTCATGCCCTTGTTGACAAAATTTTTTTTTCTGGGGTGTGAGACATTAAAACACCAAAAAAGGGACTCTAAGAAGAAAAAGAGAATCCATCATGAGTAGTCATATCATATCAATAAGTCAAGTTTTTCAATGAGCGTAATACCAGGATGTCTCAAAGAATAGTTTCCTGAAAAATAAATCTCCGTCTTTATGAAAGTTATTTTTATTCTTTTAATTGGTCCCATGGGTTTGGAAAAATGATATTTCCACAAGAGAATCAAATGTATAAAATCTTTCAATGAGCCAAATACGAAAAGTAGTTTACTAAAAATAATTTTGAGTCTTCATATTTAATTTTTTGAAAATAATCCCATTAGTTCTGGGGCCAACTTTATTCAACATATATGGTAATGGACTATATTCCATCAGAAACAGAGATAAAATATCATACAGCCATTTTTACCAAGGCAAATAGCTGGGAGCAAGTGGAACATTTAATTAAATCGGATCTGGTTTTGATTAAAAATTGGCTCGAACATCGATTATTGATGTAAACCTGGAGAAAACCCACTATATACCTTTCAGTTACAAAAATTCCAGCAAACCTTGTTTTTCAGATCTGAAAATTGATCATAGTTTCACATCTTGAATGGGATGCTCACATTCAGTATATTTTGGTGAAAATATTAACGAACTTTGTACCATGCACTTGTAGCGAGTCACCTGAGCTACGGAATTGCTTGTTGGGGAGGAACCTACCATACGCATCTTCGCCCTCTTGAGGTGCTCCAAAACAG